>JAUNZM010000357.1:0-47268 GCA_033459285.1 Clamator glandarius | reverse complement strand
CATGATTTCGTAGATCTCTGTTGCATCTCCTTGCCCATTTCCTCCCTGTGTCAATTTAGCAGACTGAAGAATGTCTTTCTCTTTAGTGGTTCCTTGTGTGGGGAATGGTTCCGTACTGTCTGGAAGTAAATCATTCCTGTCACTATTCTCAGTGCCTTTTCCCTTCTAAAATTACTATATCCTTTCCTTTATAAAGGCTGTCAGATATCTATGTATTATTCAAGATGAGAGTGGATGAATTTGCATAGTGGAAATGGTGTCTCTTTTCTTTAAAAAAAAAAACTTTGTTCTTTTCCCAATAATTCTTGGCATCTAAGGTTTTACTTTGTTACAGATCACTGAGCTGATGTTTTCACACAGCCATTTATTACAAGTCCAGATCTCTTTAATGAATTCTAAATTCTCACTTATAGTCATCAATGTGTATGGAAAATTTTGATTATTTTTTCCTTAAGAGTATTGCTTTAGATATAGGTGCACCAAATTGTTCTGTGTGGATATTCGGTGTTATGAGGAGACATTATCACCTCACTGTCTCCTCTTTTCCTGGGGCGTTTATGAATAGCACAGATTACTATGGGACCTTCCTCCATTAGTAACCACTTTCCTCTGGGAAAGAATAGATCATTACTTCCTACTTTTGTTTCTTTGCTTTTGAGGAGGCTTGTTTCCATGCAATGTTCTTCTCTTTTATCCCACAGTATTTACTTTCTTGAAGAATACATTCTGAGGAACCTTGTCAAACATCTTCTGGGAATCTGAATAAACCCTGTCTCTTTTGTCTGTATGCTGACTCTCACAAAGTAACTAGTGAGTTTGTCAAGTATGATACCCCTTTACAAAGAGGGGGAAGACTGTTTCCTTGAATTTTACATTTATCCACCACTCTCACTTTTTCTTATTTTTTTTTTTACTAGTAGAGTAGCTACAAACATAAAACTTATAAGTTCTTAGCTCTCAGGATTCTTCATGGACACCATTGGCAAAAAATAGCCACACCTTTGCTCTATTCCAGTCCCATAATACCAATTCAATTCTAAACAGGAATTTTTTTATTAATCCTAAATTAATATCAGTGGCAATTTCATTTTTTTTGTCTCGTAAGTTCTGCCTGCAGTTCAGTTTGAAACACAGCCCCTGTAGAGAAATGTTTAAATGAGAGTCTGTAAGTTTCTGTTTGCAAACTGTGAACACTAATGAAAAAGCTAAATCATTTTTCTATTCCTTATCTTACCTGAGTGCTCATTTTATTACTTGCTTAGTTTTTGACCTTGTGGTCTTCCTTGTGGACTTCCATATCCCTAAAAAAAAAGGATTTATTACTAGTTTTTATGCCCTTGGCAAACATATTTACTCTGATTATATATGTTGTGTTGCCACAATTCCCTATGCTTCTCAGTGATTTAGAATTTAAGCTTTGAGAGAGTGGTAGACCAGTTTCTATTCTATTCTATTTATATATATAAGCCCACAGAGGTCCAAATGCCAAGGTTCTCCCAGCTGCACAATAAAACTTATTTTGCTAATTGAATATGACTTTGAGAGTAGAAAGTATAACAAAAATGATGTAAAATTAGTACTGCATAGACAGATTATGATTGAATATGAGAAATGGTATTGAAATTGCTCCTGATTCGCGGATGGGAAAGGAAAGCCCCATACTGAAGTGTTTTGCAAGAGAATAGGAGGCAGATGAGAACTACTAAATATACATCTGGCACAATGGATCACACATCTTAATTAATAATAATAATCTTTGAGATATAAGAATCATGTATTTGAGTTGAGATAGAGGAATTCTTCATGCCTTCCAGCAGAAGTGAAATTGAGCTTTTACACATGTATCTGTGCTTAGTGGAAAAATCTTGAATACTTAAAAAATATTTTTAAAGCAAAGAAATTTAAGACAGATAATAATAAAGCAATCATTTTAAAAAAATTACTCAGTCAAGTCTCTTAATTTTAATTATACTAAGAAAGGCTCACAATGACACACTAATTCCTTATTCCTCATTCACACTAGCAGTAAAGTGCCAATTGCAATGAAGACACCTAAAGATTTGTTTTTATATGCAAATTTCTATTTGTAAACTAAATATCTAAACTTATGTTGTAGTAAATCAAAAAGCAGTCAAACAGTCAATGGTATCCAAGGAGCAAGTCAGCTGCCTGATAAAAGACAATACTTAAAGTGCTTCTAGTAGAGAAGCTTAAGTATCTGTCTATATCTTAAGTATATACAGACACCTACTGTTGATACCTAAATTTAGGAGGTTTCATCTGGAGTTGAATCCCACCCTTTAGATTGTCTAAATTTCATTTCTTTGGCTAATGCCATTGTTGAGCTACTTCTGTAATTTTTAAAAGGTTGTGAAAATCATGCAGGATCCCTGGTGGCTGGAGAAAGGCAATTACTGCACCCTTCTCCAAGAAAATGAATTTCTCCTACCATCTCCAAAATGGCAGGAGGGACAAACCGTGGAACCACAGGCTGCTCGCTCCCAGTTTAGTCCCTGAGAAAATCGAGAAGCTAGTCCTTTTCACAACCCTTGCAGTGCACATAAAGGTGAAGAAAGTAAGTGGGAGCAGCATATGGATCTAACCAGAAGGCTGGATAAAGGACCTACTGAAGTCCTTTCCATTCAGAAATACTACGCAATCCTATGATTCTGTGATTAAAGCCCTTTCTTTGGACATAGTCCACTTATTCAGAAATCATTGCAATGCCAATGAAATGTACTTAAGAGTTTGCTCCTACTGGAGTAGGATCACTAGAATATGATATATCATAGCCTTACTGCCTATAATGTACTCCATGAATTTTAAAGTATAACATGGTATCTGCCTGGTAGAGCTGAGAAACAGACAGAAAAGTAAAAAGAAAGACACACTAAAAAAAACCTAAGGGAAATGCAGAGTAGTTTTTTCTTAATATTTGATTTGATTGCATATGCGAAAACAAATTGTAGGTATCACAGTGCAGACAAATCTTCAGAAAATTTCTGAATGACAAGGCAATCATGGATTAAGAAGTGGAAAACATTGTCTCCACTCCAATTCACATCCAGAGAGTTAAATAGTCAGTAGAAGTACCTAGGGATATTAGTCTGAAATAAGTATATGTATTAGATAATAGACTTACATCTGTAATGTATTATGAAAAAATGACCATTTTTGAATAAGCACAATAAATCTTCATTGGGTAAGTATAAGAAGTTTGGTAATGTTTGCAGCTAATATATAAGGCTGGTATATCATAATCAGGTGAAAAAAACAGATTGCACATCTAATCTTTAAACAAATCAAATTTAATTGTATTTAATTACTCATTTAATTCCAAGACAGTGCATGCAGCTGTAGTATGAGAAGACCAGGCATCTTTTGTGCTTTACAAAATCAGACATGAAAAAATTCTATCAAGATCCAGTCTGCTGGTTGAAAAATGTCCAAAAGAAATTAGTGTTGTAAATTTGTTTCAGAAAAATATTCTCCACTCTAAGAAATCTTACTGCTATATTCTCGGTTTAGTACTACAATAGTAACTCTTTTTTTTGAAGGGGTGATCAGAGCACTAAGAGGTAATATTGTATCTGACATTTTTGCTAAGGGAAAATATATTTGAGGCAGACGCTGGTTGAACTCCACAATAAAGTTTACTCATTCTTATAAATGACATTCCATTGAACAGTGATGAGTTATGACAATCAAAATTTTAGTAATGTGGTTAAATCAAATATAGTTTGTGAGATGTAGAGTTTTCTAATCTCCCATATTTACAATTTAACAGAAATGTAAGTAATTTTCTCCTAACTAAATACATATGAAACAGAAAACACACATTTAATTCATTTTAGTAAGAATTTTACATTTTCCATCAGTTAGTGCTCAACTCTTTGACTGAAAGTCCCTTCATAAAGATCTCTGGTAAAATGTAAGAGGAATACTTCTCATTCTCTCTTCAAAAGAAATATAGAACAAGAAACCTTCATAAGTTCTCAAATGGAAAATTTAAGTCCATAAATGATTAATTCTAAGCATGTCCATCAAAGGTAAATTCTCCTCATGATCTTGCTCAGCTGAACAAAACACAACCATATAACAACATCGAACATATAACATATGTAACATATAACATATATAACAGAACATATAACACCACCAGCTTTTCCTTTCTCTTATTTCTGTAAGATTCATAGTTTTATTTGTTGTTCTCTCTTGGTCTCTAATGTTCTATATGTTTTATAGCATGTTGTACTTAAAACTTGACAATTTGCTTCCTGAAGTCTCCTGCAAGAGGAAACAGAACTAGGAAATCATGTCTGATGTCTCTCAGTGCTGCTAATCGATCCCTTCTAAGATGGGACAGATGGGACATCAACACTGCCTTTCCCATTCCTGCATTAATTGATTTATTCCAAGATTTCACTTACAATGCATATTAATTATTAATAAAATTGTGAAAGATATAGGACTTAAGACATTTGATTCCTCCTTCAAAATGTGAAAATAATGACTAAAACTTCTTAAATATAATTTTTAAATTGGACTGTAATCACCCTGTTGTAATATGGTAATTTCTACTACAGTTTTCTATCAAAGTCATACAAAGGAATGTAAAAATATACTTTCCCTAGTATATTTATGGGATTCAAAATTAATATGTATAATATTCTTTCCACTTCCCATAAAGTTTTCCTCTGCAAGGAGCTATGGGCTCATCCAGCTTCTCTGGTCCTGTAGGAGTTCTTAAAGATAATTGCTAATGGATTAGAAATTGATTGCTCAGAAAAATCCAGCAAGTAGTGTGTTTCAGGAAGGGCAGTAATAAAGATATACATCTAGACTTTCTGTTATCCTTAAAGCCTTCTACCCTTAGCCTTTTTTTCATGCACAAGAACCAAGAGACTGTTACTGTTAGATGCAGCCTCCACATCTCTGATCCTCAGGTGAGCTGCTCCTCTTTGGATGCAAAATTCATTTTATATGTCCTTGTATGATGATTTCAGCTATTTCTGGCCTTATGCTACTCCATAAGAACAAGACATGCTGTTCATCAAAAAGAAAATTATAAAACTGGTCTATAACCAACCAGAACACTACTACTAATTTGCATGGGTCAATAGGAGGATTAATATGCCTAATTTGAAGATATAGTCAGGCAAAGCACAAGAAAGAGTGATGAGTGTGACAGAAGTAGGCTGAAATGCAGAAAAAATATTTAAAGCTTTGCTCAGTTGTGAAGAAATATTGAAAATCAATGCTGGCACTCAAGAGAGAAGCAAAAATTTTTGCTAAGAAAACAGCAGATTTAGATGTGAATTACCTTGCTTTTAGTTATGTAATTCTGGAAACAGTGATTTTATGAAGAGATAGATAGACTGGAGTTGAGAATCCACTTTACTTGCCCTCTTTTTTTGTTGAAATCTTTTTATATGCTCACTAGGAGATAAACAGTTTACCATACACATGTATTGATACATTTGAATTTTAGAGAGACACTTTGTTAAAACTTTGCCTGTGGAAGCATTGGTACAGAACATTGTAAAGAATCTTTGTCTCCCATCTAGGAGTCAAAAAAGGCCTTTTCTTAACAAATAATTGACAACATTGGGAGTAAACACATTTGTGCGCATCAGACATTTGAGCTTACCGTAAGTATTCACTATTGCATGGGCCTAAGTAGGTACTAAAGCAGAAATATTTTTATAGGGGAGAGGGGCGAAAATACATTCAAATCCATACTGTGGTGTAAAATCAAGAGATGAATGTAATTTTCCCAACAGTTTATTGACAAGAAATTCAAATCATGTCTCTTTGCTTCTTGCATGGATGTTAACATGCAACCATCAATATTTATGTTAAGATAAAATTTTATTCTTAAAAATACGAGATATATCACTGCATTTCGGCTTTGAAATTTGCATTTTCAGCCTGACTAAAAGGCAGAATAATTTCAAAAGTACTTTTTCCAGAAAAATGAGTATTGTTTCAGTTTGATACAAACAGATCCCATTTTTCATCCTTTTTAAGACTACTGTTTCAAAACAAAATCCCCTTGTCTGACTGTTTTCTTTAATTTTTCCTCACATTCACAAAAGTCACACCTCATTCAGCAGTGGTGTTCCCATTAGCCTTGTGGATGTTCTTCTGCATAAAATGAGGATTATGACAATGTTTTTTTGAAAATGAACTTCTATGAATGTGAAGTGATAATTGCTTCCCCTATCTAGTCACAAAATCATAGAATCATAGAACCTCCTGCTGGAAAAGACTTTTAAGATCATTGTATCCAATCCTTAACACTGCTGAGTCTACCACTAAACCATGCCCCTAAGCATCATGTCTAAATGTCTTTTAAGTGCCTTCAGGGATGGTAGCTCAACCACTTCCTTGGGCAGCCTGTTTCAATGCTTTACAACCCTTTACAACTGGATATTTTTCATAATATCCAGTCTAAGCCTGGTACAACTTGAGACCACCTCCCTAGTCCTATCACTTGTTACCTGGGAGAAGAAATCGACACCTGCCTCATTACAACCTCTTCTCAGGTAGGTGTAGGAAGTGATAAGCTCTTTCCTCAGCCTTCTTTTCTCCAGACTAAACAACCCCAGTTCTCCCTGCTGCTTATCATAAGCCTTGTGCTCCAGAACCTTCATCAGCTTTGTTGATCTTCTTTATAGATGCTCCAGCACCTCAATGTCTTTCTTGTAGTGAGGGGCCCAAGGCTGGACACATGTGCTTACCAATGCAGAGTACAGGGGGCAACCACTTCCCTACTCCTGCTGGCCACACTGTTTCCGATACCAGACTTCTTGGCCACCTGGCTCACTGCTGGCTCACATTCAGCTGGCTGCTGACCAACAGCCCCAGGTCTTTTTCCACCAAGTAGCTTTCCAGTCATTCATCCCCAAGTCAGTAGTATTGCATGGAGTGATACTAACCCAAGTACAGGACTCAATACTCAGTCTTGTTGAGACTCATACAACCGTCCACATCCAATCTCTCCAGCCAGTCCAGTTGCCTCTGTAAAGCCTTCCTTCCCTCAATGAGATCAACACTCCTGCCCATCTCGATGTCATCTGCAAACTTACTGAAGGCACACTCAATCCCCTCATACAGATCATTAATAAAGATATTTACCAGAACCCATCCCAACACACAGCCCTGGGGAACACCACTTGTGACCTGCTGCCAGCTGGATTTACCTTCATTCACTGCATCTCTTGGGGTATAGTCATCCAACTAGTTTTATATTCAGTGGGGATTATAACCATCAAAGCCATTGTCAGCCAGATTCTCTGGAAGAATGCTATGGGGAATAGTGTCAAAGGCCTTACTAAAGTCTTGGTAGAGAAAATCCACAAGCTTTCCCTCGTTCACTTAGCAGGCCACCTTGTCAAAGAAAGAGATTAGGTTAGTCAGCAGGACCTGCCTTTCCTAAACCCTGACTGGGCTTAATCATTTGGTTGTCCTGTACATGCCACATGATGGCACTCAAGATGATCTGCTCCATAAACTTCCCTCGCATCAAGGTCAGCCTGACAGGCCTGTAGTTCCCCTAATTGTCCTTCAGGTCATTCTTGAAGATGAATGTTGCATTCACTAACCTCCAGACAACTTGGACATCCCTGGTTTTCCAAAAGTGATAATAACTAATGGCATTAGCTTTGTGAGTACTCCCACCAGCAACCTCAGGACACTTGAGTGCAGAAGTTACTGGCTTTGGGAGAATTAATGTAAATACACAAACATTTTACTGCTTGTTATTCTGGCGGCACATACAGTTCAAGAAGGGGTGACACAATAGCTGTTTAAATGAATGCAGTTTAGGGTTAAAGTGTGAGCTGGGTCATATGGAATTTGTTTCCCCATGGCATCTCCTGTCTATTGCCAGAACTGTCACGATTGCTGAAAGGATATCACTCCGGAATCTGAATCAGGTGTAACCCCCAAAACTGACCCTGTATGGGTTGAAAAGTCTTCTCTGGATTATGTCAGCCAAGAATAAACAACTGTCATGATGGAGATTTTCCTCAAAATTCACAAGGTGCATAAAGCCTGCATTTCGTAACTTCATGCTCTAATGCAATTGAAGGAAAAGTTCTTCTACTCCTACATTAGCAGCTGTTTTTTAATAAGTTTAGCCCTAATAGAATCCTTCTACAGATTCGTTGAAGATGATGGTGTCTAGCCAAAAATTAATATCTGACTATTTCTGTCTCCTTGAGAAAGCTTTTCCAGGTCAGTGTTGAAGAATATATGTCAACGAATAAGGTAATTTCATCTTTAGTATCATCAGTGTGGTATCTTTCATGGATAATAAATCTACTCAGAATAAAGAAGTGATATTCTTGGTAATGTCATAAGGATTTCAAGTCTGTCCCACTTCAGAAGAATGTTTATAGTATTTTTATTGAAGATGAATATTCTGTCCTTTTTTTCTATGAACTTGTTTGAAAAGAAAGAATTTTAATGTACTAACTGTAAAAAACCACAAGTAATGTTACCAAATGACTTAGAAATAGTGTACAATTACCTTCTTCCCTCACTAACTGTAAACGTGGAGACAAATTAAAGGTATAGACACACATACAAGATTTAACTATTATTTTCTTCAGTAACAAATTATACTTGGTCTGTATTCTCATATTTTTTAATGAAATTCTCCAGAATTTGATATGAAAGTTTCCTTCTGATTCACAAAGTTTCTGTAATACAAGCTCAGTCACCATAGGACTTACGTATGCATGTAAGAACAGATTTTTAAATTAATTTTTGTACTTAATTCTCAACAATTTTCATCTTCTTCTGATATCCAGCATTGAAACTTAAAGTGGCCTTATTCAACTAAAGTTATAAGTTATAAAAGCAAAAATAAGTATTAAAACATAACTGAAAATATAGTATGGAAGTATTGAAAACATTTTAAGCTTTGAGGATTAATGAGCTCTAGTTGTTTAAGCTTTTAGCTGTAGAACACTGATTTTTAACCTAGTTTAACAATGCCTCAATCCTCTTAATGTCTGAAGCTTCTTTGGTGGTTTGATCGAAACAACATATAGAGCTTTCTACATAAAAATATCCATATAGAGAAAATCAGTTCAATGAAAATCAACCTCGTTATCAGCCTCAACGGAGACCATGGAATAAATGAGCAAGATCATTAAGGGATTATTTACCTTGCTGAGACTAAGTACCCCAAAGAGACAATAGTCAGAGGGGAGGAAAGAAGCTAAAAAAGAAAAGGAAGATAAGAAGAGGAAATTTTCCCTAAAATATATGGCCTCAAGCTCTGCCACGAGGTTCAGGCTTGACATTGGGAAAAAATATTTCACGGAAAGGGTCACTGGGCACTGGAACAGGCTGCCCAGGGAGGTGGTTGAGTCACCTTCCCTGGAGGTTTTTAAAAGACAGGTAGATGAGGTGCTGAGGGGCATGGTTTAGTGATTGATAGGAATGGTTGGACTCAATGGTCCAGTGGGTCCTTTCCAACCTAGTGATTCTATGATTCTATGAATCTATATAGATTCTGAACAACCTTCCCTGAGAATAAGTTCATCAATCGAAAAAAAAATTTGTAACCAGAACATGGAGGAAATACTACATACAAAACTACAGTAACACGTTGTGAGATACCCTAATTTACTTAGTCCAGGCAGACAATTTCTACATCTCCATTAAATCATTGTAGATAAACTCCAGAGATGTTCTCTCTTCTGTTGCCAATATTGCCATGACAAAGAAGCATATTATCTCCTGAGAGTGAGAAGGATTTATGTTTGGATTTACTCTGAAAGGAATATAGCATTGTTTTTTAAGGAACACTCGTGACAAATCTTCCATCCCTGGAGCTTAAACTTACAACACAGAGTGGAAAGAACAATGTCATACTACTTCTCATGCTACAAAGTGTTAATGAAAAGCTTGCAGAGGTCTTGTGATTGAGGTCAGTTTCAAACTAGTCAGTGGTTTCAAATCAGCCCCTGGTATTACCAGGGATTCGGAGTGCTGAGCTCATGTGGGTAAAAAACCCACATCCCCACATTGTGGATGCTGTGTGCTCTAGGAAGAACAGAGGAATCCTGGGGGCCATTAACGTCACCAAAATAAGTACAACTCTAATAAATAAATATGTAACTTTTAAAAACAGGCTTTCTAAGTGGAATGGAAGTGGAAGAATTCTTCATTTTAGTCTCGCTTGGGTTAATGCACTGAAGGGTATTCAGAATATTTTATTAGTCTGCTAACTGATGTAGAGAAGAAGGATTGAAGGAACGTGCTGTTTTTAAACAGTGGATGGAGAAAGAGTTCATGATCAGCTAATTCTATGGGATATCAGTGTATGCTTATCTGTTACCAAACATCCATTCTTTCAAGGATAAAAGGCTTTTAATGGTCTCTTCCAAGGCTTTCTCTGTCCCTTCTTCCTAATCAAGTCCTCAGCAGATTCTTAACAGCATTTGCAGTAATTCAAAGTTGTTCGGCAACATCACTTCCATTCTTTTCAACTCCTTCCTGTGTTTCCTGTTACTTCTCACAATTATTTCCCCATCATGTAGCTTTGACTTACCTCCCCTTTCAGGCCATTCCTGATTTCTGAAAGAAGTGATTCCATCTTTAATTATCATACTGTTTCAAGCACATATTTTCTTCAGTTTGGTGTCATTCAGTCTTTGATTCAGAAACCTTATTGTCCCTTATTCTAAAAAAACCCTCAAAACATTTTCCTTTATAGACTACCTGATAGTCTTTGCTTGATCTTTTAAATCCTCTTCATAGAGTTGACAAAAGGCAGAAATCTGAGAAGTAGGGCTGGAACATTCTACATTGCATTAAACTTGTGGATACAATGGAAGAAAAAGAATAACTCTAACTTTGTGTCAGAAATGAAAAATTCTGTTCACCTCTTACCTTCCAGATCCTTTGACATAAGATTAAAAACAGAAGAGTTTATGAAAAACACTTCATAGTCTTACTCATTTTCTTCTGTACCTATGCTGCTTTTGTATTATCAATACTATATTTGTAAGTAGGTGGTCTTGTAGGCAATATTACAAAAATTAATTGAAAAATTTCCACTAAAATGACTAACTTTTAAAATACATTAAATGTTTTTTCTTTGTTGTTCTCCTTTTCATTTAATAAGTTGGATCTATATACTTTTTGAGTTACAGTTTACTTTTCAGGATACAGAGCTATCAGAAGAAAAAGTGGCTTGAGTTCAAGTTTCTCTTACATGTTATGACAGTGTGTCCTTATGGAGAATCACAATTCCACATAGTATTATTTTTGCTTAACTGGTGCTGTATTTCCAACACAGGGTTTGACTCAATACAGCCTCAGGCTAAGACAATTTATGTTCAGGTATTCTTTGCATTCGGGTAACATTTGCCTGAAATTAGGATCCCTTTTTTTCTGGAATTAAACATAGGACTTGACATAGCACTGTGATTGTTGACCTTGAATTACTGACATCAGATTATCACAAAATAACCTTAGTTTTACTTTTTCTTCCTTTCAATGATTCCACTGTCATTATTCCACAAAAGATTTCTTCTCTCTTGATGTAACCATCTCACTAGATTTTGGTGATGTCATGTCATGTGAATACCAGTTCCGTTAGCTACCCAAGATACTGACTTTTACACAACTGTTACTGACATGTTACAGACAATGCCTAGCTAATTATGTGTTATGATGTTAAATCAGTCTATTCTGTAACACTGCCTTAGTAATTCTTTTGAAAAAGAGCATGTAGGAAAGAAGTAGTAGTTCATTTCAGACCAGAGTCTTTAAAATAATCAACCTAAAATCTGGAGTAATTCAGACACAGTAAAGAGCAGAGCACACACTTATTTTTGTGATCTAATTGAACTGTGAGTTTAGTGTGTGCTGCAGGTTTGAAATCTATGACACATCTGCTTTGACCTGGGTGCAGGAAATAGTGTAAATGTAAACTGGCTTGGGAGTGGAAGCTTAATTGCAGCCCTAATTTATGTTAAGAGCCTGTACAATGGAAACATTATTGTCCTCTTGCTAAACTTTCTGAGTTTTCATTTTCTAAACATTTAATAAATTTTGAATATATACCTTCTAGAAGATAGACTAGATTCCAAATCAGTTTAGTAGCTATGGTTTATTTCTAGAAGCATGTTTAAGTTTGTAATAAGAGTCCAACAGAACAGAAAATTGAGCTTCAATCTCCTGCAAAGCCAGCAAATATACTTAACACTATGCTGTTACCCACTGTGAGCTTAATAGATAATAGTGCACCTAAAATGTTCCACAGACAGCTGTGTGAGCAAAAATCTACCATTAAACTATGACACCTTCCCCAGCAATTCAGAAATTCATTAAAATATTTCTAGTAGGCATTAGTCATCCCTCTCAAAGGAATACTAGCTTTCTTGCAATGAAGAGACATTAAAGATAAAAATTCAGACACCAGACAAGCAATTAGCTGTGTAGACAGATCACATAGTAACTCATTTATTCTTTAACTGATCTGAGTTAAACAGGATGGATATAGAAACAGAATAGAAAAGGGCTATGTGAAGTAGTTTGAGACTATGCAATGATATGCATTTTTATTTATCTTTTTGTAGTCTTATCCCAGATAACAGTAATACATATATTTTCCAGCTTGTGCTTTAAATCCTTGCAGGTTTATAGCTTTGCATCTAGAGGTTAGTTCTCTGTACACAATTTGGCAAACCACATGATAAGGCTTGACTATAGGGAATAAAGCAAGAGTGTCTTATGTTGTCTTCTTATCCAGCATCACTGGGGAATCAAAGCAGGAAAACAGAAGTTGAAGAACACACTGTAAGAAGAAATGAGTTTGACCTTATAATGATATAAGAGGGTAGCAATATATATTCTGAATTGATGCTACTTACTTTCTTGTACTTACATTTTCTTAAGTATTGTTTCTACTTTTTCAAAGCCTAAAAGGTTCTTTTTTTATTTACTCCTCCCTCACCGTCCACAGAAAAGATAATAAGCAAGTCCTGTCAAAGCAAGGATAATGTGATACAATGCTCTTTTAAAATAGACTGTAGGCTTCTAATGTAGATTTTGCAAACTGTTTAACTACAATGGCCTTTGCAAATATTATTGGCTAAAGGTGTTCCTTCTGTATGTGGACATCCATGATAACCATGCCACCAGCAATTTATCCACAGCTAGGTTTATGAACCTTTCAACCTTGATAAAAATTCCCTGAGGTTCACTGTGATGTGAATTAATATTAAATACATATTGTATTCATAAGTGCAATTTAACAAGACTCACTTTCATATGGAATAAGTATGGTGAAATCCTGAGTTCAGAAAAAAATGTGGTGGTGGTGATGTAAGCCCTTCCTCAATACATCAAAGAAACCTGAAAATTTTCTTTCTTTCTTTTCAGAAAAGTTTTGTGCATTTCAAACTGAAAATATACCACATAGTTAAAAGAATTACCTTATGGCTGCAAGAATGTATTGTTGCGGCAATCCAAGTAATGATACTGCTCACTCTTGCTCATTGCTTTCCCTTTAACAGTTGAAATTCAACATGGTTCCTATTGCCTATCTAAGTAGATGGGCCCTTTCATTCACACATGGTCCCATCAAACATCTGGCCTGTAATCTGGCTTCAAAATTTACAGTACTGGTGATTTTTTTTTGCCAATTAGAAGATGCCCATGGAATTAGAAATGTGTATGACATAAAATAAAGCAAATAATTATTTTTGGTTTTTTGTGCATGAAACCGAGTCAGGTTGTCTGCAGGGAAAAAACAGAAGGAAGAAAAGTGGCTAATAACAGAGATTGTTTAACATTTAATTTTTGAGCAATACCTGAAGAGTAATTGGCAAAGGGTGTGGTAAATCGAATAAAACAAACAAACAAAAAACAAACAACCAAAAAAGAAACCCCAAGGGTGATATTAAGTTTCAGGATGAGATGTATTTTATATTTTCCTTTCCTGTTCTGCAGGGATTAGTTTTGAAAGGTGTTCAGGGAACCTTTTATTACTGGAGTTTTGTTTTCTTTAATTCCTTTTAAAAAGTAGTTTCTTGAAGTTTATGTTGGAATTCCAGTGACCCATACATTAGATACCTGAGGATTCATGATTACTCACCACCAAACTATGTTCATAATGTATTAAGACTGTGGCCAAAGTAATCAAATACCAAATCAACTAAATATTTTTTTAAAGTTTTCATTTAAAAAAACATCAAGAGATGAAATATGTCTCTCATGAAAGTAATGTGGAAACCCCTACACTCATAATCTGTATTTATTTACCAAAAAAACCTGTGAAAAGCTGGTGTGAGGTTGAATCTGGTTATCTACACAAGTAGGCTGGTGTCCTCTGGTTTTTTTACAATATAATTACCTATGTTGAGAACCTGGCTGAATATTACTCTAGTTCCTCCCTGCATATTTACAGATTTTCCTCTAATTGTCAGCATTTGTCTTGATTTACTAGGAAATGCCTAGGGAAGCTATCATGCTTTAGACAGAATGTAAGTGGTTACCCCAGCATCACATGCTAGGCTAGCAGATTAACAGAATACAGCTGTACTGTATCTATATGATTGTTACAGCAGGGCTCACTCAAGCAGTCATTCCTTCACAAGGGCAATCCCTCAGGGGAAAATGATTATATAAACCTAAGATATTCTCAAATAAACATTTGGTTCCCTCATGACAATAGTGTCAAATGTAAATCCAGATTTTAGAAAAAGCGTCAGTATTTATATTAGTGAACTGAATAATTTCCTAGACTCTACAGATCTGGCATCCTAAACTAGACAGTTTAGGATTTCCTAGAAAGCTGAAGTGTTAGCCTATTCCCTGGTGTTGTTTTGACCTACTCTTAGGTGCAATGGTGGGATGTGATCTGGAGGCTGCAAAAGGCAGCCAGAAGGTAAAAACTTAGTGTAACTCTTTGGACTCAAACTATACCGTACCAGGTAGCCTCAGGGGCAAATAACATTTCCCATTTTGTTTCCAGTAATTCATAGTATCACAGAATCACAGAATAACCAGGTTGGAAGAGACCCACCAGATCATCGAGTCCAACTATTCCCACCAATCCCTAAAACATGCCCCTAAGTACCTCATCCACCCTCACCTTAAACACCTCCAGGGATGGTGACTCAACCACCTCCCTGGGCAGCCTGTTCCAATGCCTAACCACCCTCTCTGTGAAGATATTTTTCCTAATCTCAAGTCTAAATCTCCCCTGGCGGAGCTTGAGGTCATTCCTTCTCGTCCTGTCCCCTGTCACTTGGGAGAAGAGGCCAGCACCCTCCTCTCCACAACCTCCCTTCAGGTAGTTGTAGAGAGTAATAAGGTCTCCCCTCAGCCTCCTCTTCTCCAGGCTAAATAACCCCAGCTCTCTCAGCCACTCCTCATAAGATTTGTTCTCCAGCCCCTTCACCAGCTTTGTTTCTCTTCTCTGGACTCGCTCCAGAGCCACAACATCCTTCTTGTGGTGAGGGGCCCAGAACTGAACACAGTACTCGAGGTGCAGTCTCACCAGTGCCGAGTACAGAGGGCGAATAACCTCCCTGGACATGCTGGTCACGTCATTTCTGATACAAGCCAAGATGCCATTGGCCTTCTTGGCCACCTGGGCACACTGCTGGCTCATGTTCAGTCGGTTGTCAACCAACACCCCCAGGTCCTTCTCCTCCTGGCAGCTTTCCAGCCAGGTTTCTCCTAGTTTGTACCTCTGTTTAGGGTTGTTGTGCCCCAAGTGCAGGACCCGGCATTTGGCCGTGTTAAACCTCATGCCGTTGGTCTCAGCCCAGCAGTCCAGCCTGTTCAGGTCCCTTTGCAGAGCCTCCCGACCCTCCAGCAGATCAACACTTTCACCCAGCTTGGTGTCAACTGCAAACTTGCTAAGGGAGGACTCGATGCCTTCATCCAGGTCGTTGATAAAGACATTAAACAGGACTGGACCCAGGACTGAGCCCGGGGGAACCCCACTTGTCACTGGCCTCCAGCTGGATTTAACTCCATTTACCACCACTCTCTGGGCCCGGTCATTCAACCAGTTTTTCACCCAGGAGAGTGTGCACCCGTCCAGGCCAGAGGCTGACAGTTTCCGAAGCAGAATGCTATGAGAAACTATATCAAAGGCTTTACTGAAGTCCAGGAAGATCACATCCACAGCCCTTCCCTTGTCCAAAACCCTAGTCACTCGGTTATAAAAGGTGATCAGATTACTCTGGCAAGACCTGCCTTTCATGAACCCGTGTTGACTGGGCCTGATCACCCGGTTTCTTGCAAGTGCTTCTTGATAGCACTCAAGATCACCCGCTCCATGACTTTCCCCGGTACCAAGGTCAGACTGACAGGCCTGTAGTTCCCCGGATCCTCCCTGTGCCCCTTCTTATAGATGGGCACGACATCAGCCAGCCTCCAGTCCAGTGGAACCTCCCCAGTCATCCAGGACTGTTGGAAGACGATGGAAAGGGGTTTGGCCAGCACATCCGCCAGTTAACTCGAAACTCTTGGGTGGACTCCATCCGGCCCCATAGACTTGTGGGCATCTAGCCGGGCAAGAAAGTCTCTAATCACCTCCTCTTGGACCTTGGGAACCTCATACTTCTCTTCCAGCCACTGGGGTTGTGCACAGAGGGAACAATTTTCCTTACAGGAACAATTTTCCTTACTGTTAAAGACTGAGGCAAAGTAGGCATTAAGCACTTCAGCCTTGTCTTCATCCCCTGTTACTCTTGTTCCCTCTGCATCTACTAGGGACTGGAGATTCTCCCTAGTCCTCCTTTTGCTGTTGATGTATTTGTAGAAAGACTTTTTGTTGTCTTACACAGACTTGGCCAATCGCATTTTTAGTTGGGCCTTAGCCCTCCTGACTTTTTCCCTGCACGTTCTCACTTCCTCCCTATAGTCCACCCGGGATGCCTGCCCCTTCCTCCAGAGGTCGTAGACCCTCCTCTTCCTATTGATCTTCTTCCTATTGAATCCTATTGATTCCTATTACTACATCAAGTTGGTTATTACTATTGTAATGACTACTATGCATTTCCTAAATTCACATTTCTGAATCTATTTAATAGACATGAATTTTCACAAGAAATTATGCTTCTATAACTTCTTTCAACTTATTTTCAGAAGTAGCTAAACAAGTTTATGACAGACTGATCTACCATACACTCAGGTAATCACAACCTAATTTGCTACACAGCTGAGAGAAAGCAAGCACTCATGTATAAACTCTTTGTTTAAAGCAAATATATTATGATTTGAAAAAAAAAACCCTATGTTTCTGCAGATTATATTTTAAATTAGGTTCTTTGTGCTTGCATTAAACTAAGGTTATAAATACATATGGATTAAATTGGTTTTTGTCCTTATTGGAGGCTTAACTGTTGTTTTGGAAGATGGTGCTTAATGATCTGTCTTGCAATGTTACTCTGAAAAGATTTTGGATTTTTCTAAACTGAGTCATCAGTTATTGGTGGTACTGCATTTGCCTGCTATGGACTTTTTAAAATTCATATATATGTTCCTTAAACATTTTCTAGATAATTTTATCTCTCTCTATTTTGTCATACAGTAAAGAAGGTCAGAGAATGTGTTTAAGTGGTAAAGTTACTAATAAGACTAAAACAACTTCCATAGGGCAGAAATAGTCTAGGTTTTGCAAAGAAAACCAAATATTTATTCAGTCATAGTCAGTAACACCGATTTGAGTCATATTGAATATGATGAGAAATCTGAATTTCCACGATTTAATGTGATTCGTTCAAGAGAATCCATCATTATGTACTTTTCTGATTTCATTTAAAAAGCAGTGTATCTGACCTGCTTTTCATATGCCTGTGATTTCTTTACAGTCAAAATGTACAATAAACTCGTCTAAGAATCAAAACTAACACAACTAGTTATTTTTCCATCATCCTTCTTGTAGTCTGCTCGTCCTTCACTCAGTGATGCCCTCTTCTTTGCTAAATTACTCTGTCCTCAAGAACTCCCTTCTTGTTTTCATGATATAGTACTACTGGCAGTTCCATCTGCTCCATCTTTTAATCACCTTTCCCTTCCCATTCGCTTCCTTCCCTCATCGCAGAAAATGGCATAATCTGTATTACAATCTTCAATATACTCATAGGATGGAAAACTGATTGCATGGAAATTAATGAAATTTGCCATTCTTTGCCCTCTAGTAGTCCAAATTAAGTACTGTAAGTCTACAATACAAGAGTCTACAGTATTATAAGTCTACAGGTATTCAAGAATAGTGAATAACTAGCTGTAAGTGAATAGAACTGGTAGTATATACCAAGGATCATTCTGCAAGTTCCACCCAAAATTTAACAAAATTTATAATACAAAACTCATGAGGGTAGTTAAAAGGAATCATATTTCTTTTACATTTAATATATATACACATACCCCAAATCTAAAATTTAGCTGTATCCAAAGTAAATATACTAAGACTTTTGAAGACCTAGACTGGTGTAATGGCTTTGTTAGACTAGGATTTCTCTTCAAAATTGTTCACTTGTTTAAACAGTTTTATTTATGTGATCTTTACTCACCTAGTAGAAATGTAGCATCATACACTTTGCTTTCATACTGCTGTAGCTGATTATGTCCATATTTTACTTTGCTGCCCAACTTTTTCTGTGTTTCCAGTTACACCAAGGAAAGATAATAATTATAGACCTCACTGACAGATATTTGTAACCTTGTAGTCACCATTCTGAGCAATTCCTGACATATTCTTTTCTCAAAGCAGCGTATTGCAAAGAGCTTGATGTTTAAATATAATACCCAGGGGCTGCTTTTGGAATTTGGGCACAATCAGTGGAATTAACAGCATATATAAATTGTCAGTACTTTTCTGGTTTTTATTACTCCATGGAGTTCTGCTCAATTAGAACATTCAGAAAGAATTTTCACTTCAGAAAGCCTAATGTCAGGCGTCCAGTTAAAGATGGTACAATGTGGGAAATAAATCACCAGATTGAAAAATGTTATGTCAAATATCTATGTCAATACTAAAATAAACATTATCCATAGGTGAACACAAAGGGAAAAATACATCTTCCCACTCTTTTAAAAAGAGCCTTTTAATAGGAAATGGGATTGTTTGAAGTCCCTGTGTTTATAACATCCCAGTTTGTTGTGGCATGCATCAATCCCGCAACATTTCTACCCAGGGTAATTCTACGGCTCTTGGTTACTTAGTATCTGAAAAGTACACAATGCATTGGGACTCATGGTGTATCTCTGAATCACAAGGTGTTAGTACTCGTGTTTAAAAGCAGGGTATATGGTAGTGGATTGGAGGGAGCAAAATGACTAGATAAGAACTCATAATTGTGATATAAACTAACAAGTCCTATGGCAGTTGCATGATAACTACTCATCAAATAAAACAATACTTTGCAATATTTTTATACTGCATGCCGTGGGGGAAAAGAAATCAAAAACCAAGGAAAAAACCAAGGCCAGAAGGTGCACTTAGCTATACATTGTTGTTAAAATATAATGTAACGTGCAGTTATGATAGTGATACTACATTTATAGCAACCTAGGGTGTAATCAGTAGTTTGTGAAAGAGTAACATCCCTATGCTAATGTGTTTGTAGCATAGTAACCGGACAAGACCCATTCACCCAGTAGTGAATGTCTGTTATTTGTTAACCTCTGTGACTGCTCACAGTTCACGTTATGGAATTTAATCTCAAACTCTAGGGGCTTATATTGCATACATTAGAACTCCCTAGGTAAAACTCCAATATATTAACCAAACAAAACCTGAGGCATGTGCTTATGTGTTCACTCATATAAACAACATACCAGGAGTTGATCTTATGAGAGGCCATTGAAAACTGCGTTACAAGTACCGTTTTTGGGAGGCAAGGGCAAACACATGGTAAACCAGGCAAGAGTGTTGAGAGTGTGAAAGCACCAGTTCAGGAAGCCTTTGAACACTTAAATAACTGTATACCCTACCTTTGAGATATTCAGACATATTCTCCCATGGATGCTTACAGCAAGTGGGTGCGTTTGGAAACATCCTTATATTTATGAAGCTGATAAATTGTTGTCTTCTATATAAGACCAAATGGAATAAGAAAAAAACATTGTATTGGCCCACTCTTGAAAAATCGTATCTTGACCTGAAAGGTCATAAACATGGAACATTTGTGAGTTTGGGGGTATGATCTTTCAGGTTTCCTTAGCACAGTGATATTGAATTTGGTGCATGTCAATCCCAAGAAAGTGTCCTAACCATAAGGCAATACAATATCCCAAAGAAGTGTATTTTCCATCCGGTAAGGACAGTATAAGGGCTTTCAGCTTTTCTCTCACAGCCTGAAGTCTATGCTAAACCACAAGATATGAAACTCATTTTGGTGTGTGTCTATCCAAAATGCAATGATTCATACTGGAATTCCCACACTTGGCCCTCACCACAAAGAGGAATAAGCCAAGCTTCAGTCTAGAAGATTATGCTTTTCAGATGTAATCTAGTTCTGCACTTTGACACAGCTGTTGGCTGTTGAGTACTGGTCAGTGAGGCTCACAGCGTACACAATGGAAGGCAGTAAACTGACTTTCAGGGGAAAGTCATGAAGACATGAAACCTGCAGGTCATACAGAGAAGTAAAATTTCAGTCCAGGAGACAGCTTAATCTTAATGCTCTACCCAGAGAGCAGGTTCACCTAGAGTTCTCACTGTCATTAAACTGTCAGTCTGCTACTTTAAGATAGTATTTTCCCCTTCAACACTTTCCAAGGCAATGCAGCTCTTATCAGCTGCCAGTGTATCAAGACCAAATATGAATTTTAACTGTGAAACAGGATAGATCAGTGATTTTCATAGAGACATCTGAGAAAATAAATAAACATAGATGTATGAAGAAGTATAGATGAGTACTCAATTTATACTGAAAATGGTGTGATTTCCTGCTAGCATCCAAAACATTGAACATTAAAATACAATGTCATGAAGATCTAGGGATGTGTCTAAAAGATGGAGAAATACAAATGTTGTTTCAAATTCCAAAGAAAGCTAAAAAGGTAATCCATGGAACTATAGGCTGCTCAACCTCAGTTTAGTCCCATGAAGATCATGAAATGTGTACTATTGGGGCACATTGCTTGGCACACAAAAGAGAAAAATGTGATGAGGAGTTACATGTTAGTGGTTATTATTTATTGCAGTTTTAACAAGGCTTTCATCACTATCTCTTACATTATTGTTATATCTAAGTAATAGTTTGGATTTATGGACAACTGGATAGAAATAAAAAGAGTTTGCATGATTATACTCAGAGGATGACTACTAGTGGGTCATTTTCTGGCTAGGGACAAGTGTGTTACTACAGTACTGAGACTGTCCATTTTAATTTTGTCAAAGATTTGAAGGAGGAGGTGGCGTGCACTTTCATCCAATTTGCAGATGCCAGCAGACTTGAGGGAACCATTCAAGGATATCTTAGTCAGGCTGATGGAGTGGGCTAGCAGGAACCTGATGAAACTCAGTAAATACAAGAGCAAAGATCCTCACATTGGAAGGATGATCCCCTGCAAGGGCACAGAATGGGCAATGCTTTCCTGAAAAGCAGATCTATAGAAAAGGCCTTGAGGGTCATGTTTGGAGGTAAAGATGAGCATGGACCCACAGGGACACTGGTATCAAAAAGACCAACAGCACGCTGAACTATAAGAACAGGGGCAGAGCTAGGAGGTCCAGGGATGATATTACATCCTCTACTCAGCTGTCATTAGATAACATCTAGATACTGTGCTCAGTTTTGCGACCCCAATGCAAGAAAGACATTTATAAGGTAAAGGTTGTTCAGCAGACACCGATACGACAATGGGGGCTGGGGAATGTGCCCTGTAATGAGAAGCTGAGAGAAATATTTTTGTTTTTCTTTCACCCTGGAGGAGAGATGTCTCCAGGTGGACATACCAGCAGCTCCAAGTGTCTGTGGGGTGGTGGAAATTGTTCATGTACCTTGGAGGTGTTAAAGACTCAATGGGATAAAGTCCTGAGAAGTTTGGTCAGGTTTTATTGATGAACCTGCTGTAAGCAGAAGGTTGTTAGACTGGAGATAGCATGATATCCCTTCTGGCCTGGGTTACCCATTCTGATAATGCAGTATCATTTTCGGAAAGGCTTGAATGTATTAGAAGTTTGATTGATCAGTGTTTGAGAAATGCAAATGAACTGATTTTTTCAGCTAAGGATGCAGTAATTTCGCATCACAATGTCCTATATCTCACACAATATATTTTTATTTATTCAGCCTGTAATTGTCTTCAGTAAGCATAGCAAAACCAAACAACAGTCACAGATCTTGGATAATGAATCACGAATAAGTGAAGCAAACAGATCATAGTAATTCACATAAATCAACTTCCATGAATGTTGTGGACACTATCCAATAACAACTATATCTACAGAAATTGGAATAAATTTGAAAATAATTTCCTACAAGCCTGAAGTCTATTTTAATTAGATGATTTATTAATCAGAATATTTAATTAGTCCTACTATATACAACCTGTGTATGGTAAACAGTACAAGATTACACATGCAAGTGAAATGTCAAATTTCTGCTGTGGTTGATTTGTATTCACCTGAAATTGCTTTAGAAGAGGAGTTACTAACAAAACAGATTGCTATACCATGTCAAAGACCTCTATTCTGTTTCTAATTACTACCATGAGTTCATCAGATATGAAAATCTTGCCAAACAATGGTTTAGAGATTCCAGAAACACAGAAAACTCATTTTATGAGATGATTCTTTTAAACCATTAAAAGTGGGCCCAGAACCATAAATACTGATAGTAAGACACGATCTGCAAGTTCTTAATTTTCTACCTATTTCTGCCTGCGGTAATGTGTTGTCAGTTTGACATTACTCTAGAGAATTTACCATATCCTCTGCTTTTCTTGATAATATCCAAAATAAATACAGTAACAGCCTGAGCCTGGAAGTCTCTAAACCAGCTTCTGAGTCAGAATACCTTTTATCCATTCCCAGTCTTTTAAGTTTAGATGGTTATTTATTTAATTAACTTTTCTGAAGTAAAAGAAATCAGGTAATGACTCACAAATCACCACAGCATTACAGGGAACATTAATGAAATCTCTAGTCTCATTTATAAAATCTATAGCTTAGGCAAGAGACAAATCACACATTTAGTAAATGCAGGCTGTTTGAATCTGACATTCAAAGAATCAGAACTGTTTTGAAACAGAGATGCTGTTCACTACAGAAAAGTAAACCCGAAAACTGGAAGTCAGAATGCTACAACAGCTTTTAAATTTTATTGGGTATCTTGTGGTTTTGGATGGTTGGTTTTGGGAATCTTGAGGATAATGGAAGTTAAGGATTTGTAAGGTTTGTGTGGTTTGTGGTTTTATTTTGGGTTGGCTAGATCAATGGATAAGGAGCATGAAACAGGAACTTGGGTTATTTCTGTATTATATTGTGCAGCTGGTAGCCTGAAGTTTTCATTGTGGTAATGAAATATGAATGAATATCTATCCTGTAGATATTCAGCCTCTAACACACTGATGGAAACCTGTGTTGTTTCATTTAAAAAGGTAGGTATATTGAAGAGGAATTGAATGTAAATACTTTCAGAGAAAGGGAATGGTTAATTTTCCCTTTTTCAAACATCTAGACGCTTTCTAACCACCATGCACCTGTTGCAACAGCCTTATGTCCTCCTTTGACTGTTTTGAAAGAGATTGGTAGCTAATTTGACATATTTCGTGAAGGTGCCAAAATAATAACTTCATTAAGACTCTGAGAACTCCTAGAAGATCAAAACTCCTAAAGGAGATAAAGGGTCTGATTTCTGGCACCTCATTTGTTCAAAAGACTCTTGATTAAAGATGAGGCCCTAAATATGTAGAAGAGTCCAAATAAAGTGCTGTGGAAATATATTACAAATAGAGTTGAGGTGAGACGAGAAGAAATGAAGCAAGAAAATGAGACAACAAAAAATCTCACCGGAATCCATCCTTTAGGATAAGTGAAACCAAATGAATTTAATAATGTGATGAAAATGGATCCTATTACTCTACAGCTTTGCAGTAGCAAATGGTCCAAAAATATACAGATGCTTAGTTTTATGGCAATAGCAATTGAGATCTCAGAACATTTAAAACAAAGCTTATGGAAATATACATTAAATCAGTGTCTTATGATAATTTAATTATCAAAATAGAGTCTACAGTGAGAAAGAATAAAATTTATCTACTATCAATCAATTGGAATTGGAAACTCTTTATAGTGGTGATATAAAAAACAACCACAAATCAGAAGCTCCATCCTACATTAAGGTATTAAGTTATACAGCACATGTCTTGCTTTGTTTTCCAAATGCATCAAAGGCTACCACGAAACTACTTAAGACAAGAATGTTGCATCATGCATTATGAGTATATATGCTAGTTCTCTGTATTTGTTAACATTTTCTTTTTGAACTATATTATTACTCCTTCTGGTTTAATGCCAGATATTTTTGTCCACTACAAATTCATTATAAGAAGTGTCAAGCCCTTCCTCTTTTTCTAATATATATACATTTTATTCATTAGCAACTCATCTGTTTCACAATAAACTCTGAAGGTTGTTTCCAGCTTCCTGAAAGGAAACCTCAGATATTATTGTATTTGAATTTCCTGCTTTCATTTTTCAGTGCAGCCAGATACATGAACAACTTCCAATTTCACCTGTTACAGTGGAAAATGAAGCAAAGGGAAGGCCAACAGTATTTTCTGGTTTTGGAGGTATGGACCTAAATCCATGGAAGGACCAAAGCACTTCACTGTGTCTCATAAGTCTCTCTTTTTAGCCTTTCTCATTTGAAGTTTATAGCCCTCAGATATATGGGTAGGCTTTTGCCAATAAACTGCAAAGTATTCACAGATCACAGAAAGCATGGATTTTGCAGGAGACAGCACACTGGGAATTCATACGTATTACTGACCACCCATCCAAGCAACTGTCAAACAGTTTGAATTCTTTGTCTTTTCCAAAGGGCTGCATGTGTGTAAATAGCTGTGTTGCCATTCAGCAACACCTGGGAAGGCAAATGAGTTAGGCAGAGAGGAATTTAATGAAGTTTCACAAAGGCAAGTGTGGAACGCTGCACCAAGGGATGAACAGCCCTATGCACCAGTACAGGTTAGCAGCTGACCTGCTGGAAAGCAGCTCTGCAGAGAAGGACATGGGAGTCCTGATAGACAACAACCTATCAATGAGCCAGCAATGCACCCTCAAGGCCAAGAAGACCAATGGTATCTGGGGTACATTAAGAAAAGTGTGGCTAGCAGGTCCAGGGAGGTTATCCTCCACCTCAGCTCTGCCCAGTAAGGCCCTTTCTGGACCAGTGTGTCAAGTTCTGGGCTCCCCAGCTCAAGAAGGTGAGGAACTACTGAAAGAGTCTGATGAAAAGTCATGAAGATGATTAAGGGACTGAAGCAACTCTTCTATGAGGAAAGGCTGAGTAAGTTCGTAGTGTTTATCCTGGAGAAGAGAAATCTCAGTGCTCATCAGCATTTACAAATATCTAAACGACAAGTATCGAGAAGATGAGGCCAGACTCTTTTCAGTGGTGCCCAGCAGTGAGACCATGGAAAATGGGCACAAACTGGAGCAAGTAATTTCCACCTCAACATGAGGAAAATCTTCTTTACTCTGAGGGTGATAGAGCACTGCAACAGGCTGGCCACAGATGCTGTATAGTCACTGGAGTCCTCTGGAGATATTCAAAACATGCCAGGATGTGTTCCTGTGCCACCTGCAGCAGGTGAACCTGCCTTAGCAGGGGATTTGGACTAGATTATCTCCATTGGCACCTTCCAGCC
Source organism: Clamator glandarius (assembly GCA_033459285.1). NCBI lineage: Eukaryota > Metazoa > Chordata > Aves > Cuculiformes > Cuculidae > Clamator > Clamator glandarius. The sequence continues at coordinate 21,393 of JAUNZM010000357.1, read as the reverse complement.
CTGACCATTCCACGATTCTGTGATTTCATCCAGAAAAGTAGTTTAATTTCATAGTTGTAAAAATTGGATTACTAAAGTATTTTATGGCATCTGGCTAAAATAGTTTTCCAGCAGACAAAAAAGCACCATTCCTCAACATTCTCTTCTGTGTGACAACCTTGAGAATAACAGCATTCACTGAATAAAATACCTGTAGATCATGAAACACACTGTCATCAGTACACTACCTGATTTGTAATCTACGATGAATGCAAAGCAAAATTCTAACAGAAATATTTTCCCTTACTTATAATCTTGAGAAGAAACACTGATAAATGATTAAGCCAACAACCCGAAGATAGCTTATCCTAATACTAAACCATGATAACAATCTTACTGTAAATAGACAATTGTCTCCTGGCTAACTGCTAAAACCTATTCTGAAATACTTGTCCTGAAATTACCAGGGAAACAATCACTTGTACATTCTGTTTTGTCGTACATACCATCTTCTATTATTGCAGAAAATATTTTAGATTCTATGCAATATTAAAACAAAAAATATAGAAAACCTATTCAGTCACTGAGTTCTCCTTAAATGTTTAAAACTGCTTATCACTGTTTGTTACATTGTACCCACAACAGGAATCTAAGCCTAAAATAATAGTAGTAGTATCAGCAGCAGCGGCAGCAGAAGCTGCAGCAGCTGTAGTAATGACAATAATAAGCATTTCCATCTTGGATGTAAACTGTGTTTTTAAAAAATGTACTCAGAGTCTCTTCCTGATTTCATGACTGTACTTCCACTTTCAGTTTTCCCATCGTGGTACAAGTTCTTACCATTTCCACTGTGACTGTAAGCATTCTCTATACAGATTGATCAAGAAAAAAAAATCTGTCTTGTTCCTTGCTTTCAAATGTAGGTTCTACTCGAGGTGTTTTGAGGGAGAGAGTGTGTTTTTTTTCTTATATGACCATGTAAAAGTGGTGGTTTTGCATGCATTTGTATGTGAGAGAAAAAACAGTCTCCTTAATCTGTCATTAAAAAAATATTTTTGACTATTTCACTTCAAAGAGGACTCTTTCTTTTTCCCATTTCTTTGTCAGCCATGTATTGATGTTTAAATGACAGATACTCTGTCACTAATCTTATATAAGAAATTGCAATTCTGTCAAAAAGATCCTGTTGATTCTCAAATCATGAAGAGACAGTGGACATGCCAGTATCTGAAACTGTAAGGAGGAAGAGATGCAATCTCTGTCAGGAAGCAAGGATGATAGGCAGAAAGGAATCCTTGAAAACCAGATATTTTACACTACACAAAGTAGTACCCTGGAAACAAGGCATGTCTTCTAACCCCTGAGTTCTTTTGCTCTGTATTTCTCTGCTCTTCATTATCATCATCGTCATTAACTCAAGAATGAATCACACTATTAATCACAATGTTTATGGTTTTCACCTACACACATTTTCACACATTATAAAGATTCACCAAACTCTCTTCTTCTGCATTTATTTTTCTGTCTATAGATAACTGCCACAAATGGCAACTCCCTTCAGGATTTACTGGAGTGTTCCTTTACTTGCAGTCATTTCTAATATTACAGACGAAATCTAAATGTAGTCTTTGCAATGTAACGTGAGCTACAGCTAGAATCTATTCCAGTTGAGCTCTTTCATTAACTTTATTGTATTTGTAATCACTGTTATGTTGAATATTTCTCTAAGCTCTTGGATTTGACAAAAAAATTATGTCCTTTAACTTTAATACTCTGAATTGTGAATATGCTTAGCATTGAGACTAGAGATGTTTTTCATGGAAAATAAATTAAAAAGAAGCCCCAGTTTTATAGTTTTGATACTTATGTTTCCAGATTTCCATCTGAGTTTCTGGTATTACATTTCTTATAATACAGTAATAATGGCTTTCTGCACTGCAACAGTGATCTTTAATTTAATTACCATCAAATGCTGATCACTGTAGTATTTAAGACCCTTGCATTTTCCTAGGAGACTTTTCTCTGCAGTTGCTATGATGTGCTTCAACAGTTTAAAAGTTTTTACACTTCATTGACCTTTTGTGTCTCATCTTGCCTTAGAAATAAAAGCATTTATTTTATTTTATTTCATTAATTTTCTTTCATACATAAGTTAATTGCAGTCATAGTTTGAAATCCTACCTTGCTGTTTTCTTGCCATTTTTAAACCCCAAAATCTTTTCTGCGTGCGTTACATGTTATTTGGAGGTGCTTGTCTTCCGTAGCTACTCCAGAAACTTGCATTATCAAACAATTTAAACACAAATGTAAGAAAACACGAAGAATTGGACTGATGTCTGCATCTATGTGAGCAGTCATTTGCAGAAGACAAAACTAGGAAGAATGTATGAGTCATACGTGTTGCCATTCAGTGGGAAAATTTTCAGAGTGAAATTTTCCAAAGAGAGGAATCTCATAAAGTTCAACAAAAGGGAAATGTAGAGTCCTGCACCTGGGGGGGAATAAGGTCCATGAACTATGAAGGACTAAGGGAAGAAGTTCTGCAGAAATGGATTTGAGAACCCTGATGTACATCAAAGTAAGCATGAACCAGCAACAAATCAAACAAATTATAGAATCATAGAGTCATTTAAGTTTAAAAAGATCCTTAAGATCATAGAGTCCAATCATAAACCTAACAATACCAAGTCCACAGTAAACCATAGCCCTAACTAACATGTCTACATGTCTTTTAAATACCTCTAGGGGTGACGATTCAGTCACTTCTCTGGTAAGCCTGTTCCAGTGTTTGATAACCCTTTTAGTGAAGAAATATTTCCTAATATCCAATCTAAACATTCCATGTCAGAATTTGAGGCCATTTCCACTCAGTCACATCATCCCCCATCCTGTACTGAACCCAGGGACTGCCTCGATCCATGTGCAGGACCTCACACTTGGCCTTGTTGAACCTCATGAGGTTCAATGGCATGGGTTGAAGGCACCTTAAAGATCATCTAGTTCCAACCCCTGTGTCATGGGCAGGGGCACCTCCCACTAGATCAGGCTGCCCAAGGCCCCATCCAACCGGGCCTTGAACACCTCCAGGGACGGGGGAGACACAGCTTCCCTGGGGAACCTGTTCCTGTTCCTCACCACCCTCACCGTGAAAAACGTCTTCCTTATGTCTAGTCTAAATCTTCCCTGCTCCAATTTATAGCCATTGCCCCTTGTCCTATCACTACATGCCTTTGTAAAATGTCCTTCCTCGGGTTTCTTGTAGCTGCCATCAGGCACCGGAATGTCTCTATAAGGCCTCCTCAGAGCCTTCTGTTCTACAGGCTGAGCAGCCCTAGCTCCCTCAACATCCTGTATTGAAACCATGGATTGCCCTGATACAAGTGAAGGAAAACTTTGTGTACAGCCCTATTTTACTGAATATCCTGATAAGTTTATAATTATAAAAATACCACAGATACTACATTATATGCAGAATGTTATACAGTATATAAGATGTTATGTAAGCTACGGCAGGATCTTAAATTCAGAGTTTTATGATCAGGATTATAATCAAATAAAATTGAAACCTTAATTATGAAAGTGATGTTTGAAAGTAGGGACTGGTAAAAGCATTTACTAGTTGCTGCTGTAAGAGAAACAGATATTTCAGGACTTGATCTGTCTAACATTTTTCAAATGTTTACTTAAACTTGAGGTGAATCATACCCTAAAATATCCATATCTTAGTGGTACCACTAACTGTAAAGTGAGACTCAATGACAAGCTCAGATATAGGTGTCTACATTGTAAATGGATAAAAAAATCTGATTAAAAATCAGATATTCAGGTGTCCAGAAATAACATAAATTCAAAAATTCTCACTTCAATTAGGTATATCCATAGCACAGTCAGCACAGAATTAGAGTTGTTAGTGAAACTTAAATAGATGGAAGAACATTGTATACAGCAGTCATTGTTTAATGTTTCATATGGGAGGAAAAAACAGAATTTGGAAAACTTCCCAAATCATACATCTGTTCCTTTTAATTTGCTACTCAGAGGAACGGGAAGACCAAGGAAAAGGATGAAATGAATACATTCATTCCTAACTGATGCTCACTCCCTCTAAAACATTTAAATCATTCTCTCTTGTGGTGAAAAAGCTCTGGCTACATTTTTAATGCTTGAAAATGTGATCACAACACAACATGCTTGAGCCAGAAAAACACTGATATTAATGGAAATTTTTCCAGTGCTTCCAAAGGTTTAATTTACATCATGAATGTAGGCATGATAGGGGACAATCGGCTGTAATTACACAGTAAAAATAAGCATGACGTATTACAATCATCTCAGTCCGAGTGAGAAAATATCTTTGCAAATAAGACATTTTAACCTATCTCTGACAGTGAAAGCTATACGCTGCACGTATAATTACTCTGTGAACTGCATCATCATCATCATCATCATAATATTGCACATTGCACTTACTACAGATTTGACAGTCATGGTCATGCTAACCACACCCAAAGATATAATTTGAGTGGGAATGGTAGGTAGATAAGGTTAGGTTGATAAGGCTGCCCTATGGAAATCAGATTCCTTCTCCTTGGATACAATTTTTATTGTTATTGTTTCTTTATCAAAAAATGCAAGGTTGTTTTATCTCATGAGCTGAATATATTCTGGCTATATTTCCCCATAAAATCTCAAGGTTCTTTGGAAAATCGTTGCCTTTCATCACACAATCTGTATGGGCTAGAAGCTGTGTTTTTCACTGTTTTACTCTCAGGGAATTAATTAAAAATTATGCCATCACTGCTCACTCTGACTGTGAAAAATATCAGGCAAGACTTTTTCATTATATAGGCTGTTTTAAAGAGAACACTTTACGATAATTCTCAGTTTATTTCCAGAATTTCAAATCTGGAGTAGTGTAGGTAGTTTGCTGGGTTTTCAGCTCCTAGCCCTTGAAGTCTCCTAATACTTATATTCCAATGGATTCAAATTTCTTTTGTGTTCATTTAAGATTGTTCAGTTCTTTTCTCCTGTGGCAGGACCAGTATATTTTAATGCTGTATTGATAATTACCTTGATTTACTTATTATCTGCTGCTATATATGCTTGTACCTACTTCATCTGGGGCATTTGTGTAAGTTTTAGATACTTTTAATTCTTTTCCGCAGGTAATTTCTGCTTAATGTAAATTATATGTAACTGTGATAAAAGAATAATGGTAAATAGAAAATTAGCAGTATGACAGGGGAGGGATATGCAGCCTGTTCAATGTTTCTGAAGTGCTCTTCTACCACAGCTCTCATTATAATAGAAAATGAATCACGTGTGGTCTCTTCAAAGAGCTGGTAATATACCATAAACCAAGTCAGTCTCAGCTTGTATAATACTCAATATAAAGTAGCGAGGTTCCAGCTGGGATTAGGAAATGAATTAAATAGTCCGTGTTTGAAAAGGTAGCTGACTATCAGGCTAAATAGGAATGGCCCAAGTATAATAGCCTGTAAGTACTGGAGGCATTCAGCCTGAGGGAAGGCCAGCCAGGATAACTGCATAGATCTCTTAAAGTCACCTTTGAAAGACAGGGGAAGTGGAGAGAGATGAATCAGCAAAGCCATGCCTGTTTTGAAAACAGAGGACAAACATGAAAAAAAAGAAGGAAAAAAAAAGAAGGAAAAAAAAAGAAGGAAAAAAAAGATATTTTAAATGATCACACTGAAAAGACAGGCTATTCCCAGGGGATGAGATCTTTAAATTGTAGAAACCAGGCAGAAGTCTAGGGAAACTGCTAAAGGAGAGCTTGTAGCAGTGTGCTGAGGACTCCAGGCTAGTTTAGATTTCAGGTCCCAGGGCTGCCTGCTGAAATACGTTCCTGCCTTGACAAAAAATAGGGCTTGTTTTCAGGCCACGGAACTTGAGGAGTATCAAGTCATTCAATAAGGTCAAGATCATAGAATCATAGAATCGTAGAATGGTTTGCATTGGAAGGGACCATAAATATTATCCAGTTGCAACCCCCCTGCCATGGGCAGGGACACCTCCCACTAGATCACGTTGCCCAAGGCCCTATCCAACCTGGCCTTGAACATCTCCAGGGATGAGACATCAACAAATTCTCTGGGCAACTTGTGCCAGTGCCTCATTGCCATTATTGTGAAGAATTTCCTCCTTCTGTCTAGTACAAATTTGCCCCTCTCTAATTTATAGCTATTGCCCCTAGTCCCATCACTATGTGACTTTGTAAACAGTCCCTCCCCAGCTTTCTTTTAGACCCCCTTTAGGTACTGGAAAGTTGCTATAAGGTCTCCTCCGAGCCTTCTCTTCTCCAGGCTGAACAATCCCAACTCTCTCAGCCTATCCTCATAGCAGAGGTGCTTCAGCCTTCTGACCATCTTTGTAGCCTTCTTCTGGACTCTTTCCAACAGTTCCATATCCTTCTTGTGTTGAAGATTCCAGAACTGGACACAGTACTCCAAATGAGGTTGCACAAGAGAAGAATAGAGGGACAGAATATCCTCCCTCAACCTGCTAGCCATGCTTCTTTTGATGCAGGCAGGTATATGGTTGTCCTTCTGGGCTGTGAGCACACATTACTAGCTCGTGTTGAGGTTCTTGTCCTTCAGAATCCTTCTTTGCTGGCCTGCTCTCAGTCACATCATCCCCCATTCTGTATTGAACCTGGAGATTGCCCCACCCAGGTGTAGGACTTTGCACTTTACCTTGTTCAACCTCATGAGGTTCTCACAGCCCCACTTCTGCAGCTTGTCCAAGTCCCCCTGGATGACATCCCATCCTTCCAGTGTGGCAACTGCATCACTTAGCTTGGTGTCATCTGCAAACTTGCTGAGGGTGCACTCAATCTCACTGTCTATATCATTGATGAAGATGTTAAACAACATAGTGTTATATATGGGTTTGTGGGTTACCCACTATTTACAGCTTTCTGAGTGGAGCCCTGAGTTTAGGTGATATTTCTATGAATCTATTCTTTATCTTGAAGACTGGCCAGTCTTGAGAGGAAGAGGTAAACTGAGGATGGAATTGAGGTCTTAAAATAGTATTCCCAGTAAAGCGGTGCCTATGCCTTTGAGGTAATAAATAAGCCAAAATATTATTAAGAAAGTTGTGGAGTGCTTCCTGCCAAACTGCCAGGAGCCTGAGCAGGAACGAATGTTGCCTAATGACAAACTCAGCTAAAGAATTCCCTGGCAGCTGCAGACCAATATTTTTCCTGCAATTTAAGAGTCAGCAAGCCTCTTATTATTCTGCATAAACCCCATAGCATCACACTACTCTTTTTTTCTCTCAAACCAAAGATCTCGAGCCGCAGTTGAGATGTCATGGCAACGTTTCCCATCTGTATCATACAGAGAGCTACACAGTGATATTATGTGACTCAGTAATTAGAAAAAAAGATTTCACATCATGTTTTAAAAAGAAGGACAATATCTTTCCAGTACTAAACTGTGATATTGTTAACCCACAGTGCTACCCAATGACTGTGGTATATGTTAGAATGCAACCACTGATTACCTGAACATTTCTTGTGGTAAAATTTGATCTTATGATACCAAATCTGAGAAATCAAAAAGATTAGTCATCAGTACATATTTCTGAAAAGCCTTCTGATAATGGAAAATATAGAAAATGTCTGTAATTGTCTGTATTCTTTCCTATTTATTTGCAGGAACTATTTTATTATAATCTATATAGAGTATATTATATATTTATAGAAATAATATTTTATATAGTCTTTATTATATCAGAATATATTATATAATATACATTATATAGTATTTTATATTTATATAAATATTTATATATTATTTTGATTATATCAATTAAATGAAAAGTTGATTTAACTACAGACTATATATCAATGGAAACATCATATTTAAACAATGTGAGATATTTTATACCAAAATCATAAAGCATAGGAGCACATATGAAAGTGTTATTGCCATCCCATGTGCTGTGAGCACCATTCTTTAAAATCTGGGAAAACAAAACATGGCTGAGTTATGGTACTAAGTTAAATGAATTTTGTAGGATCAGCTGCAGCTCAGAAAATGTGTATGGTTAAAAATTCTATGGTTTAATTCAACACAGATGACAGATTTTTTTCATGAAGTCCTCAGCACTAAGCTCTCTACAGTAAACATTATTTATTGGAAACCACAGTGAAAGAAAAAATTAAAAAATACAACTAATCTCTTGACCTTTGTAAGCTCAAATATATTCACCTTTCTGTAAAATGATCATGCCTTCCATGTGACTTAGCAATATCAGCACAGCATTTTGCCATATAGGAGAACAGCTGAAGGATCTTATTCCCTGCACCAGTGGAAACTGAGTGCTTACTGATACGATGCAATTAAACTGATAAGTTTATCATTACCTGGTACAATGAGCCCTCCTTTATAATGTGACCCACAGAATCACATTCCTTTTTCTTTAAATGTGAGAAGATTTCCTTGACTTCACTCTTTTATCTATATCTCCCTCTAGTCCAGACCTCCTTTATACATAAAATAAAGAGAAGGAAGAATAACTAAACTGAGCTCCAGCTGATATCAGTTGACAAGTTGTATATCCTAACATATACAACTAGGTGGATTTGCAGGTGCACTCCAGAAACAGTGTTTTCTGCACACACATAGATCCCTGAAAATTGTCTTAGACCGACTTTAAGTAAGAGAGCGATATGTCAATTAGTACAGTACTTTAAATGGGCCTGGAACAGTTCTATGTCCCTGGGCCTCACACACATATGCTATGCCAGACGAGCTCATGAGCAGCTGTGACAGCTCATGCTGACAGATATGCTTTTACAGATTGTCTATGCATTCCTTTGCCTAAATTGCAGATAGAACAAAGAGTAACAATTAAACGGAAAACAAAATATTTTAAAAATCTTCTGATCTTTTTTAAGAGAAAGAAACTCAGAGGGAAACATTTTATTTCAGAGGCACCAGGAGGATTTTATCCTCAGAGCTTCTTGTTTCTAGAAGCTGTTGACAAGCTCAGGGGAGTAATTACTTCCAACAAAGATATCTGTTTTTTGAGACAAGAAAGCTTCTGCAGAAGAAGAAATAGGTGCTGTAATAGAAGCCACAGAGTAATCTTTTGATAAAGTTTATTCTTTTCATGGTTCATGCTTGACACTCCCATGTTATGATATGGATTTGAACATTTGTAGACAATCAGATAGATACTATTCACTCTAAGTGAAAAACAAACTGATAAGAAATATTGTACAGCAACTTCATCTCTTGACACTATAGTGTTATTCGACCTCAAAACTGAGAAATTTTATTTTTATAAGACTAGTTTTAAATCTGAGCAAGTATGCAAAAAGATGCTCTTTGAGCTCAATAGTGTTGGATTCATAGTAGAAAAGATTCAGTAACACAAGAACTGTAATCAAAGACACAAACATACATTAAAAATTAGGAAAAACTGTTCTGAATAGGGGATGCAGATGCCCAAGAATAATCCAAGAGTCTAGTTTATTTGCTTCATAAATTAGTCAAGATCTGTACTATTCCCATGGATCCCGTTGACATTATAAATTTTCCCTTGTTTATCTCCTTCACAGAGTAGGTTAAACTCTGCTCTGAATTACATCTATACATCAGCTGTTCTTTTTTACTTTCCTGGCATGCAGTTAAAAAGAGAATTTAATTCAATGTCTGCATGAGGGACCAATATGTCCAGTCCAGTGTTTAACACCCTCAAACAACTTTTGTGTTAAAAAAAAAAAAAAAAAAAATCATTCACTTGAAATCAAACTTCCTTTCTTATTTGCTTAAATAACTACAGGTGTCAATGATCTTCTATATATATTCTCATTACAGATGCTCATTTTCTGGTGAGACAATTAAATACGCAAATACAAATAAAGGCGCGTGAAAATCTTCGAAACATTGAAAACATTTCCATCCTTTTCATTAGAAGCTTTCACACTGTAGCTCTGTACACAAATCTCAGTGCTTCACACCTTCTCCAGGGGGACACATGAGATGGTTATTTTAGTGAAGGAACACTGTGAAAACAAGCAAAACTCTAAAAAATTTTACTCTGTGTGTAGTTCAGAGGTATTTTGTTATTATAAATGTGTGCATTGATTTTCTTAAAACATTTTGGGATTTTCCTTGGAAATGGAATTCCCACTACAGCCAGATGAACTGAAAATACTTTATTGCATAGTCAGGGCTAAGAGAAGAGATGATTTCATAAGTGAGTTGCCGGATGAGCACTTCAATGATACAGACTAAACAACGAGCTTTGCCAGAATCTTTCTTTGTGCTACAAGCAAGTCAGTTACATTAAAATAATATTTTTTCCTTAATTCTTGATTGTTTAAAGTAAAATACACTACTTTTCCAAGAACAACATTTTAGTTCAGACTTGCTTTTGCTGATCTAGCCACTTGACTAATATGAAACTATTTCACCTGTTTCTTTGTGTCCAGTTGTCACAGATGCTGCATTTCAAATGCAAAGAGGTGGCTGTTCAAGTGGAAGAGAAGGATCTGTGTCTTTCAACAGGTAGAGTGCCATCCTGTTAAACAGGAGCTCTGGCTCTCTGGCATAAAGAAGTCTTTCAAGTTTCTTTGGAAAATGCTACAACTATCAGCCTTCATATAAAATAGAGATTTTGGCAACAGTAACAGCACATCTCTTAGAAGAGAAGATTGAGATATGTGTGTTCAAAGAAAGAGGCTATAAATTGTGTTTTCACTGAATTCATTTTGACACAGAACATCAATTTATACTTAGGTAAGACTTAGAAGATTATTGATGTATACTGACATATATGATTTCCTCCATTCATGCTTGGAATTTGTAGATGTGAACCAGCTGATACCTGGATCCCAGATGGTCCAGATCCATCTACATATGGGAGAAAAGCATTGCACTTGGTGAATTTCTCAGGGTAGATTGCCGCAGCAATTCTAAACAGTGTAAAACCAAATATTTTGTTCACTTCTTTGTGGTGTGCTCTGCTCTCCTGAAAACTTAAGCATATACTACTTTTTCCTTCTTCATAAGTAATGTATCTTCCCAACTCTTGCCCAGTCCCAGTCTACTATCCTTTAAGGGTTAAGCAGGTGCTCAGTAGACAGCTTTAATGCTGTGCAAGTGCTAAAACACAGGTGTCTTATCAACCCTGTACCAAGCCACTGAATTGGTAGCTGGGCTAGTCAGCCTCCTGATGTCAGCTTTTCTAGGATTACATGTTTTCTTGCTTAATCCCAAAGTCCTGTGCTATATAGAATTACACTGACTTTAAGGATTGACTTTTACCTATTTTATTTTTTTACTGAATGAAGATCATGACATTGCTAAATATCTTCATTGTGGCATCAAAAAATATTATTCAATGTTTCAGTTACAGAAATGTGTAACAACAAACACTTTAACCTGAAATAATGAAGATGAACTACACAAAAGTAATTGTCAGTCACCTTCAACTATCAAAATCCATCTGACAATATCCAGGTCAGCAGGCAATTTTAACCAAAAGATAATTGTACATTGACTGCTATCATATTTTTTAACCTGACTACTTTGGCCTAAATTTCTGTCTCTATTTCTTCAACATGCCTTGGGGGACACTATCTCAGTTTTATCTTTGCAGAGGAAATGAGAAAATTATCTTTTTTTTTATTTTGTCTTATAGCTCATGGAATTTAAAAAAAAAAAAAGGAAAAAGAAAAGCACTCATCCCTTGACTTACAAGAAAATGTTTCCTTTTAGTTTAAGACAAATAGTCTTTTAGGGAGTGCAACACCATAATGTTCATGATGGAAAAATTCTGAAAGACTTATGAAGCTTTTAAAATCATTACAGCCACATTGCTATTACCTTTACATTTTCTGTTCAAGTCACTCCTTAGTTGGTAGAAGGCTAGAATTTACATGACCCTTTTCCTATACAGTTTGAAAACTCAGTGATTTCTTTCTTCATGTTCATTTCACGGAAGCTTTCTAAATTCTTCTAGAGAATGAATGTCACTGAGGTTAGATTTGCATCTGGAAACAGATTGTGGTGGCTTCATTGCCTCAGCACAGCAAAGTTGTGAAAAATAAGTCTGTACCAGTGTTTGATCCCCTAGGGAGGTTGTCTCACCTTAGATATGTGCTAAGTAAGCTTTCAGCTGTATCATGCCCTGGTGTGAACTACAGCCGCACTTACTGCAAGAATTTAATTGTGCTGGGCCAGGTTATCTATGGAATGTGACTAATCTATCACAGTTTACTCTGGATCGCTGTTTGCCTGGAAAAGCTCCCCCCAGGGGTTGGAGAGATCAAGGGGACACGTGCGCTTGAGTCCAAGCTTCCCCATGTCCCTTTCTGCCTCTCGTCCTCTGCTACCAATGCCCATCCTTGGGAGGTGATGGTCCTTTGGTGCCACCTCTTCAACAAAATTCAGGTTTCTGGAGGCTTTCCCAGCTCTAATGGAGACAGCAGCTTCTCGCCAGGCATCCACCAGATTTCAACATGCCCACCCTGTCTCCTCCAGTGATCCAGTTGCAAGTCGGGTTGTATACATTATTATTATACATTAAGAAAAAAAATTTTCACAGGAAGGGTCATTGGGCACTGGAACAGGCTGCCCAGGGAGGTGGTTGTGTCACCTTCCCTGGAGGTATTTACGGGATGGGTGGACAAGGTTCTAAGGGACATGGTTTAGTGATTGATAGGAATGGTTGGACTCGATGATCTGGTGATCTCCCCAGCTCCATTTAAGAGTGTAAGGGTCTCCTGAGATAACTTGTTGCCACATATATTCAAGCTTTAAGAAACCAAGGATGAAGACAACTGTTTTCAACCAGTGAGACAGAGACTGCCTGCTTGCCTGTTTCAGTTCCTCAACTTCTCTGTGAAAAAAAGTGTAGGACTTCACCTTCTGTTCTACTGCACTGGATAATAAGAATGTCTATGAAGAGATATATACTAAAAGGAAAAAGAGCTAGTTGTTTCTCAACACTGCAAAGAAAAGAACGTCAAGGACCTTTTAAAAGGGGTTTGACAGCAGAAACTGAAATCCACATTATAAGATCTTTTGTTACTTTGGTTTCTTAAATAAAGTCTACATGCCTAGTCCTGTTACCTTTCATTGGAAATATTATTAATCATGGAATCATAAAATCATAGAATAGCTTGGGTTGGAAGGGACTTTCAAAGGTCATCTAGTCCTAACTACCTGCAACGAGCAGGGTAATCTTCAATTAGATCTGATTACTCAGAGCCCAGTCCTACTTGACCATGAACTTTCTCAGGAATGTTTCTAGGAATGGGACATTTGCCATCACTCCGGGAAACCTGTTCCACCATGATCATTACAAAAAATATCATCCTGTATCTAGTCTTTATCTACCTTCTTTCAGTTTAAAACCATTACCTCTTTTCCTATTGCTAAAAGAAAGTCCCTACTTAAAAAGTCTATACTCATCTTTCTTATAAGCCCTTTCAATTATTGAAAAGCACCTACAAGGTCTCCTTGGAGCCTTGTCTTCTCAAACTCTCTCAATCCATTCTCATAGGAGGGATCTTTCATCCCTCCGGTGAATTTTGTGGCTCACCTTTGGACCTGCTCCAACAGGTCCATGACTTACCTCTGCCAACAACTTCAGAGCTGGACTCAATACTCCCAGGTGGAGTTCCATCAGGATATGAAGGGCTTTCTGGGCTGCAAACACACATCCAGATTTTCATCTACAAGTACCCTAAGTCCTTCTCAGCAGAGCTGCTCTCTATCCCTTCCTCCTCCAGCCTGTGTTGATATGAGCATTTGCCCCAGCCCAGGTGTAGGAGCTTACATTTGGCCCACTGAGGATCTGGTCATCTTGATCTAGATATACAAATGCAGTTTTAGGCAAATATCAGAAAGGCTATGGTTTGGTTTGGTGAAGTCTTGCTTATTACTCAAATAATTGCATTTTTTCTCTTCCATGTATCTTTATATGACCTTGCCTTGTGAAAAAAAATGGAGAACAAGCTTTTAACATGTATTTTATTACTGATCTCTCCAGTATGCATTATGCCATCTCTTTATTCTTTAGTAGCACCATACCTGTGTAAATGGATGGTTCATGCACACTAGGTTCATATCAGCCCAGATTTTCAAAAATACCAGTATGAAGAACTTCTGGAATTGGTTCAGGCATTTCTTTGTATTCCCTGAGAATAATATGCACTCAGCATGATATTGTAGCTGGTGACTACAGAGTTCAGTGATTGCCACTGCATGTAAAGATGTTCTCTACAGTAAATTTAAACATATTACATGCCCATCAAAATGAAAAATACCCAATTACATTTGTAAGCACTTAATTCATTGAGGAATCTCTCCAAATAATCAAGTACTATGATAGCTATTTCTGGCCAGGTTTTTAGTATTCTTTCTTAATTCTGCTTCAGAGAGCCAAACAGCTTATTCAGAGTAATTTTGCATCCAGCAACTTTATTACAATATTAAGTCAATCTTCATCAACAGTCAGTTACCTGAAATTCTTGATCATCTCTGCTGTCTGAAATAACCATTGTATTTAAACCCCCACTTTTAAAGCACATCTACAGAATGCAACAATATTAAGGTGTCTCAGACATCCCTGAAAAAGTTTGCAACCCTGCTTAGTCCTGTAGTGTCCAGGGTTGTCAGTAAGGCATTACACCTCAGCTACTTAGTGCTACCTTTCCTCCAGGATGACTGGTGCTGATGTGATTCCACTGCATCTAGTCCAGATGATCTATACAGGGCATCAGCTTAGGTTTGTGTTTTGGCAGGTTACTCTCCTCATCACCTGTGGTAGAACTGATGCACAAATTGCTCTGCTTTGTGGTATTTTTCCCCTTTGTTTTACTCTGCAGGGGGATGTAAAGAATCTCTAGTTATTAGACCAAGTCATAGAATCATAGAATCATAGAATAGTTTGGGTTGGAATTAACCTTTAAAGATCATCTAGTCCATCTCCACTACAGTAAGGAAGAACATTTTCAACTACATCAGATTATTCAGAGCTCAATCTAACTTGACCTTGAATGTTTCCAGGGATGGGGCATCTACTACCTCTCTGAACAACGTGTTTCAGTGTTTCATTACCCCTACTGAAAAAATTTCTTTCTTATATTTGGTCAAAATCTATCATTTTTTAGTCTAAAACCGTTATTCCTTGTCCTATCATACAATTATAGAATCACCAGGTAGGAAAAGACCTTCAAGATCATCAAGCCCAACCATACCTATCCACTAAATCATAGCCCTAAGCATATAATCTACCCATTTTTTAAATGCCTTCAGGGATGATGGCTCAACCACATGCCTGGGCAGCCTATTCCACTGCTTGATAACACTTTCAGTGAAGAAATTATTCTTAATGTCCAGTTTGTACCTCCCTTGGTACAACTTGAGGCCATTCCCTCTTGTCTTATCACCTGTCACTTGGACAAAGAGACCAACACCCACCTTTCTACAACCCCCTTTCAGATAATTGTAAACAGCAATAGGGTCTCCCCTCAGCCTCCTTTTCTTCAGGCTAAAGCAAACCTAGTTCCTTTAGTTGCTCCTTGTGAAACCTGCTCTCCAGCCCCTTCACCAGCTTTGTTGCTCTTCTCTAGACATGCTCCAGGAACCTCAAAGTCGTTCTTGTAGTGAGGGGCCCAAAATTGAACACAATATTCAAGGTGTGGCCTCACCAATTCTGAGTACAGGGGTAACAGGTCCTGCTAAATGTTGATGCCAAAATGGATGTTCTTTATGTGGCTCATGTATCTCATAAATGGCAGCTTGACTACCAATGTGACAAAGTATTCACATAGCTCTCAGTTCTCTAGGCAATGATTATTGCCCTTCTTTTTGTCAAATAGAAAGGAAAAGAAATTGTATCCAAGGAGCAGTGTGATACACCTGGTTTTGGAAATAACACAATTCCACTCTAAAAATATTCTACAAGGGTAAAATCTGAGCTTAATGAAACTGATGGAGTAGGATTTTAATTTTCATTTAAGATTAAACAAAGTTTTAAAATCAACATTTATAGTCTTATGTACATCTATCATTTATATATTTATTTTTCACATATATTTTCCACATTTATTTTCAATTTGTAGTTATTCATTCATATATTTTGGAAGCAGAAACAGCATTTCTCAGACTTTTGTTCTGATTTATTTTTAGTCTCATTGTTCTGGTTCCATTGGTCCATGAATTTATGTAGGAATTAGGTCTCAATTTTTTTCTCTCTGCTTCTGCAAATATTCTTCCTAATTACTGAATACTTCCAGCTTGTTTATATTCTTTCCCAGATAGGTCTGATCTGTCATCCTCTCTCACAATGCTTCAACAAATTTTCTTAACCAACATTTTTTCTCCCCTCTACTCCTATCCCTTCCTTTACTGTCAATTTTAATCTGTATTTTGAGCCCAGGAATGATTTCCCCAGAGTAGCAGCAAAAATGGTATTATGAATATTCGTAGATTGCTCTGATCTTGGAGTTTTAAAATAGAACTGACTATTGTCATAGCAATGCTTATTCTCTCTATTATAAAATACTCAGTTTTGCCTATAGTTGATCTTCAATATTAGGGCACTGGGCCTTTTTCTTTTGCCACACTTCTTTGAGTATAACTTATTAATTACTACATGCCATACTAAGACACTACAACTTAACACTTTAATAGCTTGCTTCCTCTTTGGACTAGATGGTAGTCTAGGAGAAAAATGAGGAAAATTATTCTGCTTTTGGATCAAAACAGGAATAGTCACTCACTGTGTAACCTGCCTGATCTTTTTTTTCTCATCAGTCAGATGTGAAACAGAACTATTTCTTTTTCTGAACTTTTGTCTCTTTTCAAACCTTCATTTCTGAGGATTAGTCTGGGGAGATTGTTCCATCTTGTTCCAGAAAATTGATTTTCTATTCCTAAAAATAAAAACAATTTTGACATTTAAAATAATGGATTAAACAACAGAAGTCACAGATTGCTGATTACATTCACCTAAAAGCCAGTTCCTCCTTTTTCTTCTCTCCACCTCAACGATCAACTGTTACCAGTTATGCAGTACTAGCACTGGAAGACCTTTTGATTTAAACACTTTGCATACATAATAAAAATTAAACTCTTTCTCCTAAAGAACTTACAGAGAGAAAGTTAATATATAAACATATGGGGAACTAGGTGAGCAAAACAACACTGAAATGTTGCATTTAGTGAAAGACAAAGCAATACTGCTCAACCAGTGTCTAGCTGCTTCTAATTACAATTCGGCCTTCCTACAGGTTTTGGAAACATTTATTTCCAAGTCCTTTAGTAGTGCTGTATGTTTTTAAAAGGACTACTTTTCCTATACCTAGGGATCAGTTCGGTTCCCTAAGCGCTTTGCCAAATATTATCTGTAATTTCTTCTTTCTTTAGGAGCAGAGCCCTTGCTGAGGCTACTCTGACCACTTAGCACAAGGGACAAGAAAATACAGTTGAAGGAGAAACTCTAATGATACAACAATTCATTAGATTGCAGCTTTTATTTAAATTATTGTGTTTTTCTGGAAAATTTGGAATTTTGCAACAGCATCTTCTTTCCAAAAAATGTTCTTACCTGTATCTATGATCAGTTTTGCTCCTGGGACTTTGAGTTGGCTATAAATCATGCAGAATGTAGTTACTTGCAGTTCAGATATGACAAGTAAAGACATTTCGAGTCCTTGACTGAGCAGACAGAAATACCTTTTCAATTGAAGCTGGACTTGAGGGAGAACCACTTTCATTGAAAACAAAGTAATGAGCCCATGGTAGAAAGGGTTATTGAAGTCATTGGGATGAATGATGTCTGCAGCAGAAAAGGAAGCAGCAATACAGAGACCTGTGGTGCTAATAAATAAACAATGTGTGGAGTGATATTTTATTAAAGCAAATAATGCAGATATACAAAGACTAAACTATTTCTGCTTTTCATTGTGATCCCACTAATCAACACAAGCAATAATACTTGATTCTTCTAGGCAAACTGAAGACAAACACTAATGAAAGTTATTACATTTCTGAACTAACAAATAGTCATTTGGACTGAAAATAATTTATACCAACAGCTGGCAGATTTGTTTGCCAGTGTTTTCAATCTCTCTCTCTCTCTTTCTTTCTTCCTTTCTTTCTTTCTTTCTCTCTCTCTCTCTCTTTCTTTCTTTCTTTCTCTCTCTCTCTCTCTCTCTTATTGAGACCACAAGACCAAATAAGGACTGTCAGGGCAGGAAAGCTACAATAAATCTGCTTGAAATACAGAGGGGACATAGATTTTCCATGCACAAATTTATTCAATAACAGGTCTTTCTCTTTGAATATTGGTGAGAATACAGGCATAAACCACAGAAATTTGACAGTTAAATTTAGCTTGCTGCATAAAGAAAAATGTTAAAATATTAGGGTGCTACTCAAGCACAGTGGATTTGATTCTCAGCTATCCAAAGCAGTATTCATGTGACTTTATACAGACCATACAATCTTTCACTTCCCACCTATTATAAAACATAGAAGATAGATCCACACCAAATATCATTTGATGTGCCACACTGAATGTCATGAGAAAACAAAATCAAGAAAATGGATATCACAAAAAAAGGATGATGGGGAAAACCCTGGAGATTGAACTTAAAGGTTTTCTTTGTGATTTTAAAGGACAGAATCATCTTCTCCATGTTGGATGTCACCAGTTTTCCTGGAGATATAGATGTAGTTTAAAAATATATTTCCATCCTGTGAAGAAAAAATTAAGTTTATTCAGACTTTCTGAGATGTCATGGAAAGTAAAAAATTTGAGTTTTCTTATGGAAGGGCTTTTTTCCAAGATTCCTATACGCACACAAGAATGTTTTATTTTTATTTTGCAGATGTGTTGTTTGAGAATATTTTACTATTTTTCTCAAACACAAGACCTTATTGATTTTGTCAGGTTAACATTATGCTTCACTTTACATATAAATATATCTATATGTATATAGCTAAATTTTATATTGATTACAGTTTAAAATAAAGAATACAAAAATATTTATGTAAAAAAGTACACCTGTCACGGCCTTAATTCAGAAAATCCCTGAGTTAAATCCCTGCACAGTTGAGTCTATCGTAATGACAATATCACTTTAAAGTTATTATGCTGAACAATGTTGCAATTCTTGGTAAAAAGCATCCATGAATATAATTGTAATTGAGTTATTACCAGTCTCCACTTTTGAAGTTACTAAGTCTAAAAAACAGAACTATGTCATCTGCAACATACTCAGTTTTACATGGCTAATAAATATTCAGAGCATTCTATAAGGGATGTGCATGACTTACTGGTCATAAAAATCATGCAGATGGTTGTTATTAGGTTGGTGTTCAAAGCACTCTTAAGATTGTACTCAAACAGTCTGTTTTGTGTGCCCAGAGTGAGATAACACTTGAGCTACTATGTCCATATCAGAGTAAACCTCAAATATATGCAACCACACAGACACAATTACTGCAGAAATCATTGAGCATTTAAGATGTGACCCACACAAGGAGTAGCTGTTCCTCTCTCTGCTGTTCCTGTGGGTAAAGTAGAGAGAAAGAGTTTCTAAATGCTTCTGATTTGTGTGTGAAAATTCAGTTTAAGCACCTGCACCACTCATCATAAACCTGGAGGATTTCACACAGAAGCAGGTGAGAAAACAATGCACTTTTTCAAACAGTGATAATCCTAAGTTCTGGTGCTGCAGTAAATCACAAGGAGTTGAGAGGTTTCTTCTGCAGCTTTGTCAGCCCTTTCTGGAGAACTGTCTGACCACAACTCAGGTAGTGGTGCAGTGAATGCAACAGACTGTAAAGCTCTACATATGCATTTCCACCTACTCACAAAAAGGGCTTTTATGTAAGTCAAATCGTAGAATCATTTGGTTGGAAAAGATCTTTGACATCATCGAGCCCAACCATAACTGTACGCTACTGAAGCATACCCCTGATCACCTCATCTGCCTGTCTTTTAAACACCTCCAGGGATACTGACTCAACCACTTCCCAGGGAAGCCTGTTCCATTACAAGATGACCCTTTCAGTGAAGAAATTTTTGCTGATATCTAGTCTGAATGCTCCCTGGTGCAGCTTGAGCCTATTCTGTCTTGTTCGATCACCCATCACTTGGGAGAAGAGACCAACACCTACTTCTCTATAACCTCCTTTCAGATATTTGTAGACAGTGCTAAGGTCTCCCCTTAGTCTCCTCTTTTCCAGGCTAAACCGCCCCACTTCCCTCAGCTGCTCCTCATAAGACTTGTTCTCCAGCCCTTTCACTAGCTTTCTTGCCCTTCTCTGAACACGTTCTAGCACCTCTATGTTTTTCTTGTAGTGAGGGGCAGAAAACTGAACACAGTATTCAAATCGTGGCCTCAATAACGCTGTGTGCATAGGAAGCATCACTTCCCTTGTCTTGCTGGCCACACTGTTTCTGATAAAGGCCAGGATGCTATTGGCCTTCTTGGCCTCTTGGACCCATTGCTGACTCATATTCAGCCAGCTTTCAAACAACATCCCCAGGTCTTTCTCTGCCAGGCAGCTTTCTAGCCACTCTTCCCCAAGCCTGTAGTGTTGCATAGGGTTGTTGTGGCCTGAGTGCAGGACCCAGCACTTGGCCTTGTTCAGCTTTATAACATTGATCACTGCCTATGATCCTGCCTGCCCAGATCTCTTCGTAGAGTCTCCACACCCTCAAGCATACCAAGACTTCCTCCCAGCTTAGTGTCACCTGCAAACTTATGGAGGGTACAATCAATCCCTTCACCCAGGTTATTGATAAAGACGTTGAATAGAACTGTCCCCAACACAAAGGCCTGGGGAGCAACACTTGTGACCAGACTCCAATTGAATTTAACTCCATTTTCCACTACTTTCTTGGCCTGGACATCCATATGTTAAGAAGCAGATAGCTAGTTAAATTTGAATTGCATGATCATTGCAGATATAAAATGTCTTTGTTGGGTAGTAAACCAACCCGAAACGATCACAGAATCACAGAATAACCAGGTTGGAAGAGACCCACTGGATTGTCGAGTCCAACCATTCCCACCAATCTCTAAATCATGCTCCTAAGTACCTCATCCCACCCTAACCTTAAACACCTCCAGGGACGGCGACTCAACCACCTCCCTGGGCAGACCGTTCCAATGCCTAACCACCCTCTCCGTGAAGAACTTTTTCCTAATCTCAAGCCTAAATCTCCCCTGGCGGAGCTTGAGGCCATTCCCTCTCGTCCTGTCACTTGGGAGAAGAGGCCAGCACCCTCCTCTCCACAACCTCCCTTCAGGTAGTTGTAGAGAGTAATAAGGTCTCCCCTCAGTCTCCTCTTCTCCAGGCTAAACAGCCCCAGCTCAAGCTTGGACTACAAGCTTGTCTGTAAATAGCA
>JAUNZM010000356.1:0-97738 GCA_033459285.1 Clamator glandarius | reverse complement strand
GAGCTGGTAACACTAAGTCATTTTGTTTGTTTGTTTGTTTGTTTGTTTTGCATTTGAGAACAAAAAAAAAAAGTCAAAGCAAAACATTGTCACATCATTTAAAACAGCTTCTGTCACAATATCTAAGCACTTCTTCATTTGGCATGCTTATTGGCACCCATATCTGACCCAGAACTATATACTCACTTCAGATTTTTATCAGCCTTTACAAGACATGAAGAGATCATTTATGTTCTACAAAATTTGCAGGTATGTATATAAATGCTCTTAACCGCTGACAGGAACTGCCTTCTGGAACCAGATGACATGGATCAAGAGTACGATAACCAAACCGCAGATCTGCTCAAAGTGAATACCACAAACTGACTGTGCAGAGTCTATTCTGGAAAACAATTCTTCCCCTCTCTCCATTGCTACACCATTTATCCCATCAGTGTCATTGTGGATGCAGACAGGAACCTAAGATATTTCATCATACTTAAAAGAGGGAAAAGGGAAAGAAAGAAAGAAAGAAAGAAAGAAAGAAAGAAAGAAAGAAAGAAAGAAAGAAAGAAAGAAAGAAAGAAAGAAAGAAAGAAAGAAAGAAGAAAGAAGAAAGAAAGAAAGAAAGAAAGAAAGAAAAGAAAGAAAGAAAGAAAGAAAGAAAGAAAGAAAGAAAGCAAAGAAGAAAGAAGAAAGAAAGAAAGAAAGAAAGAAAGAAAGAAAGAAGAAAGAAAGAAAGAAAGAAAGAAAGAAAGAAAGAAAGAAAGAAAGACATTAGGTTTCCTCACTACTTACAGAGACGGTTATGTTTGTAGGGCTGCCTCTTCTGCTTTAAACCTCATACTGAGATTTTGGGGGCATGGCAGTATCCATTGCTAATTAGTCAGGAATATTGTTCAGGAATAATCAAAGTTTGAGACATGAGTATCATGCACAGATATTTTTTTCTAGAATTTAGGTGCACACCTGTCCAGCCAATTTTGTCTAGCTCTAGTGGTTCCTTTCTACTTAGATTAGGTACTTGAGCTATATTTTCCTGAAAGTGAAACCTTCCTGCTTTATTAATTTTCTATGAGGACAGTATCAGGTTAGCTCACGATAGCCATGATAAAATGCCAGGAGGGTATAACAGCCTTTGAACTGAAATGTTATTCAATAAAGTGCCTACATGTAATAGACCATGTTTTAAGGAGTCTGTAGTCATTAAAATTAAACTGACTAGTCTTTAACCATCTTTCTACCACAAATGTAGGTCACATCTACAAAGAAATTCTAAGTCCAATCCCCAAATCAATAAGATTACATTAGTAGCTTGCTGTGCTTCAGCTCACTGATGCCACTATCCTCCTCACAACAGGAAGAGCTGCAGTTTTAAAAGACTCTCCTAACTTTTTTAATCAATAAAGTTGGTATTTCTGCATAGCACAGAGATGAGACTGGTAGGCTCCTGAGCTGAAGGCAACTTATGTACCTTTATCATCATTGTCAGAAACCAACAGTGCTAAAATGAGCACAGAGACTGCATACTTACAAGCACAGATTAGTGCAATATGTGCTTAGGCTCTGTGTTCACTTTAAGATTGTTGGCTGCTATATTTTATCAGCTCTTTTTAAAATAAATTTGCTCACTAACTGCTTTCCAAACTTTCACATATGTAGCATTTCCATCAGCCACAAGTGTACATTTGCAAGCAAAGGGAATGCACACACACACAGAGTCTGATAGAATCTGTGTAGAAGGTAAAGTTGTCACCAGATGGCATTTTTTAGTTTTGTGAGGCCAGATATTCAGAAACAGCATCTCAGTTTTGGTTGCTTCACTTTCTTTTTTTTTTTTTTTTTGACTACTCCCAAAACACAGCATTTGCTCCTAGAAATAACTCTTGTGATGTTTTGTGGATAAACCTCTAACAGCTCATTTAGCATGACTATATACGTAGACTATGAGGGCCCTAAATTAGTACTTGGGCAGAGACCACTCAAAAATTCAGTCCATAATGTCAGTAAATAAAATTTTACGAATATAATTTTGAGTCAGTCCTAACAGTAGCAAAAATAAGTAGGTTGCATGTTCTTTTCCTACAGGGAAACATTGCCAAAAATACATAACTGTCACTTTTCATCTCTGGAATAATGTTAGCTACTGAAAAAGAGATTCACAATGAGCAATTATGTCTTCAGCTTTCATGTCGTTTTACATCATTCCACTGTCAGCCATGCTCAAAAGCTTAGAGGCAACATTCTAGGTCAGTGACTTTTGCAGACAGTGTATTTGCTGTTTGGTAATTAAATTAGATACACTTTAACCAGATTCTGAAACAGCCAGCCACTCACAAACACATGGGCAAATGTATCATTGGTTCTGTTGCAACTAATGAGGAGAATTATACATGTTAGCAATCATTAACTATCACTGAGGATTATAAATTCAAGGATTATGATATTAAGAATAAGTGGATCAGGAAATCACTGCAGAGAAAAATCTTTTAAGATGTAGCTAAAATCCAGACTGAAGGACTGACCTACTTTTCATTACCAAGTTTTATTTATACGTGTATAAAATCTTTTCTTATGTTACGATTATAAAAATAACTTCCTCCAAGAAAGATCTCAGCTATTAAGAAAACTAAATAGAGAATGAAATACTGCGGTAGTTGCTCAGCTATTACATTTAATAAGGTTTTAGCTTGCGTCCCATGCAAATATTAACTAGTGCCGTTTCAAATAAAATTTTGAACAGCAAACCAGGTAAGTTATTTTTCGCTTTATAGAGACTTTTTTGTGGATAAATTAAGATATTAACTCTAAAGATAAGAATTAAAATTGGAATTTAAAAATGCTGCATTTCATATCAAACACTGCTCACAGGCATCTAATGTGTAAAATCTACATAGGCTTGCTATTTTTTCAAGCCTTGCATTTGGATATGAACATTATATGAACATCAGAGGCTCTTATGGGTGCTAAAGGATATTGTAGTGATTAAGGCACAGAGCTCTTCAATGGGGGTGACAATTGAGATCAACTTTATTTAGAGAATGCAACCTTATATAGTGCCTCTGTGTCCAGCAAGAGCTATCCCAGTGAATTTACACCCGTGAGAATCCTGCAGTGCAGCAACATAGTGCAACACCCTGTTTTCCACAAATGTGCCCCTTATCTTCACGTTTTCCGCCTAGTGCATTCCTTTCCTGTTAACCCATGGGTCTTAATAAAGATTCCAAGGTCTCAACAAGCTAGCAAGCATGAGAGCATTGGCCATGTGTTCTGTGCTTGCTGCTAATATTGCAGGTACACCAAGGCATTGGCCGCTTGCCCCAGCACACACGCCGTACTGGATTCTTTATGCCCACAGCATATGTTCTTTTTAAGAGCAGTTCTCATAACTCTTCAAGGGACAAAGAAACCTCAAAACACTAAGCAGTTTAGAGAGGAACTGGAAAAAATATCATTTGGCCTTCATTTGGAGCATGTTTAAGGCGTGATGTTAATGGAACAAGGTGTGCATATGATGACAGAGCACAGGAAGAATACAGCTTCAAGCTGGAGTCTGGTTAAGTCATACAAGTAGTTCCACAGCAGAGGCAATTTGGATTCCTCTGTTTTGGTTGTACTTCATCCAGCTCACCCACAAGGTTCAGCTCAGTTTTTGTTAGCTTAAACCCCTACCCACCTTGTCCACAGTCAGTGTTCAAATCGAAGTCCTTGATTTGCAACAACCATGTAAAAAGATCCAATTTTAAAATCCCATTTTGTCTTTTCTTCTGTAGCCTGACCAATTGGTCTTTTATTTCAATACAGAGACAAGATGCAACTCACAATCAACAGTCACAGATTATTAAAATATCCTGCCCACCTAACTGTGCCTGCACACCATACTATGGACATTGAAGCCAGCCCCACAAGCTGATGATAACATGATATAATTGTAGCATTGCCACATTTACTTTTAAAGTACCAAGCTGGAAAATTAGTCTTAATGTTTGCAGGTATTGCTTTGGCTGGAACACATGGAAAAGCTCCCTTCAAGAATGAGAAAATACAACCCACCACGTGTATATTTCTGACCATTATAAAACATGAAACTGAACAAGGGGTTTCTGTGTTCCTTCCTGTGCTATGGGTTAAGGTTTGCAGCGGTGTCACACTCAGCTGCCAGCAGGTGTTGCCATGGGCAGTCGTGTAAAGTGTCTATTCACTGAACTCTGTCACTCCAGTTATGTGCTCTTTATGACAAGGAAAACAGAGAAAACAAAGAGGCTGTTATGCTTTAACTTCAAAGACTTCATACCCTCAAGCTTCAGCTCTGTACCGCAGGCAGTGTAGCCTAGAAGAGAGGCAAGGTAGTCGCAGGTAAAGATATTTTTCTGCTCCAATAACCTAGTCTCTTACAAAAGGGATTAGTCGCTTACAAAAGGGATTAGATTTAAAAACTATAATCTTGGTATAGGCACAGCGATAGCAGAAGGACATCTGGCATTTGTCATTTAACTGACAAATAAGTTATATTCTTAAACTTTCCAAGTTCAGAGGAAGTTTTTTCCCAAAAGGTCATAGCGGAATTGTAAGTTTATCCATGAGTGCTGCACAAGTTAGGAGATATAGATCTTCACAGTTTACAGTCCTTGTTGGAGTTCTCATTCTCCCGTTGCACAAATTCCCTCTGCATCAGAGGTAAAGCTTTTATTAGACCCCCTAAAGCCTATGTACAACATTCATTCTGTTAGTCTAATTAAAGGTATTACTGTGCACAGAGTTACCGCATCTGTCCCCAACGGCATTTCACATCATAAATAACAGATGTGAAATATACCCCTATTGGGATAAGCACTAGTGTCAATTCTTACGCTGTCTCTATAACCACTACATCACCTCACCATTATTTAGGATTGGATGGGGCCTTGGGCAGCCTGATCTAGTGGGATGTCCCTGGCATGGGCAGGGGGGTTGGAACTAGATGATCCTTAAGGTCCCTTCCAAAATAAACCATTCTATGATTCTATGATAATATTAATTTGGAATAATTAAATTTACTAAATATTCGTGAATTCACATGAAGAAATAATAGTTTTGAGATGTAGTCACTTCACCACAATGTAAAATGAAACAGTTTTATTAAAACAATGTATAAGCCAGTAGTACCAA
The DNA here is from genome assembly GCA_033459285.1 of Clamator glandarius. Taxonomy (NCBI): domain Eukaryota; kingdom Metazoa; phylum Chordata; class Aves; order Cuculiformes; family Cuculidae; genus Clamator; species Clamator glandarius. The sequence goes on along the minus strand of JAUNZM010000356.1, from coordinate 92,611 downwards.
GTTTCTGATATTTAGTTGCGTGGCACTGGTCCAAGATATAATTACAACTTTAGACGTGCATTCAAAAGTTCCAAAGGCTTTAATGTTAGCCCATAAAAGATTAGTTAAAAAAACATCACAATTTGGTCTTCCACTCCAGACTTTAGAGGCATTCAAACTATAGATTTGAAATAATCTACCTTTGTTAGAATATATTCTAGCATAAGCAGATAGTCTTTCACTGGGAAGGAGAGAGGTAGTAATTACACAGTTGAATTCTCTTTTCAGATCCATACAGATGCTGCATTAGAAGACTAAAGTATATGTATGCTTAAAACTTTAATTCAACTGCCTAAGAGGCTAAAGTAGTTGCCTAATATCTCTAAACTGCAGATGATCAACTACAATAACTGTCTATACTCCTCACTCACAGGGGTCAGTAGTACTAATGATGTATGGTTCAGTACAACAGTTAAATCAGCAACAAGAGCAAAATACAATAACGGTTTTACCCATTATTCTGTACATGTATAATGTATATAGTTGTGTTTTCATCTAAAACAATTCTACTTTTACCCTGCTTTTTAACAGCATATGGCATTTTGGCATCAGAAGTGAATTTGAACAATCTCATCAAGTCTATCTCATTTCTTGTGCTATGATTAAGTCTGTTATCTCTTTGTGAGCAGTTTTTCTCTTCCTATACAGAGGGATATTTCCATCTTCAGATATTCCCCTCAGCTTTACTGTCTTATGCCAAAGCACTCAGTTTCTTCCAGTGTGGATATCTGATATATTTCAATGATGTTGTTACAATCCTAACATTTCTGGAAGTGGCACATCGAAGATTTTGTGAAGCAGTGCTGGTGTTGCTTTACTACTGCTGAATACACCAGATATGCTTTCTGACCATTTCCTCAATTTCCACAACATACTTGCACCTTCAGTTTTCCTGATTTAAAATTCTAATTTGTAAAGCTAGCGAAGATGCTCAAGTTAAATATCAGATGCTTAGTGAAGCTCTTGAATAGTCCTGGGCTTAGTACAGAACCTTGTATTCCACCATTCAATAGCTTTCTATTTTGAGAGTGAAAAACTAACAACCTTAAACTTTACTAATACAAAGATAAGAGTTATCGCCCCTTTGGTTTCTACAAGTCCCATTGTAATGGAAATTGTTTGACAATTTGCTTCCTATAAATCCATGGTGACTCATTCTCCTCACATTTCTAGAGTTTTTAAAAAGCTAGACCATTTATTCCAATATTAATCCAAGGAATTTAACTTCAGCCAGCAGAGCAACAATTCTGTGACCCTTCTTCCCCTGTTCCCAGTTCTTAAAGATAGAAAAGACTATTTTTCTTTCTAGCGTCTTCTGTCCATCACAAAGCTTTTAGACCTTTCCTTGGAAGCACATCTTTCAGGCTTTTGTTCAGGAAAATATTGGGAGTGAAACAAGGGAGTTTTACAGATGATTGACACTGTAAGCACAGGACACTTGGCAGTAAAAGAGAAAAATTACCCAAATACAAGTATACCAGAACTGAAAAAAACCCTTGTAAATGAAAATACGTGACCCAGTTTCTCACTACACCCATAGTAAAATGACATTTAGTATGATGCAAGCCTGAAGGAAGGCCTTGCTTTAGGACAGCATGGATGGAATTCAGTGACTTGAGTGCTGTGAGCGCTGGTGACAGTCAGGTTAGAATGGCAGAAAAAGAATGCATGATCAGGATGAAGGAAGTGTGATACTGACTGATAGGAAAGAGCACTTCATAGATAGCTTCTAGTGAGGAAACATTGGAAACGTGTGAAATGGAATCTTAGAAAAAAAGCCATAAGAGACTACAGAGTCATCAGATGGCGTTTCAATATAGATTAAAATATAACTCAGCTAGAGGAGATGAGACATTTTTCAGACATTGGGAAAACAAGCCAACAACCATACCAGAAAAAGGAGCATTGAGGGACACGCAATAAATAGCATGCAGTTATTGTACCCTTCTTGCCTTCCTCCATATTTGATAACAGCCCTTCAGAACCAGATTTAATCATAGTTTAAAAAAGCTGATGTACTGACCAGGCTTGGCTCGCCTCTTCAGGGATAGTTCTAGAACACTAGATATCCATCTCTTCCATACCACCTTGTTTTATAAGTTAGTAGTCTGTCTGACCTGTCTTGCTGCAGCTCTACAAGTCAAATCCTGGAATGGAGTCCACTGTGGAGACAGATTTATACTTGACTACAGACTGGCTATATCGAGCATATCATTTACCTTATGCCCTTAACAACAGCTAAAGAGATCTGTCCAGCTCCCCCATTCCCTGAAGAAGGTATTACTTGGTAATGCAACACATAGAAGAGTATTTGCTAGCTCATTTTGAAAATTAGCTTTCTTATTTCTAGTATTAAAATAGGAACTGACAGTTTAGAATGATCAAAAATGTAATTAAAGTTTCCTTGTATGACTACCTCTTTGTGGATATTTTTCAAATTGAAGGTTTAGTTGTTTTAAAGGAAAATATGGCCTTCAGAAATGTGAATTCTGGTAAACTAGTCTTTTTGTAGCGAGACCCAAGATAAAATCCTTAAACACTTCATTACTCTATTTCTATTTATTGAAGTAGGTTTTTTTGGGTGGATTTTCATATCATCACAGAACCATAGAATAACCAAGTTGGAAGAGACCCACCGGATCGAGTCCAACCATTCGTATCAAAAACTAAACCATGTCCCTTAGCACCTCATCCACCTGTGCCTTAAACACCTCCAGGGAAGGTGAATCAACCACTTCCCTGGGTAGCCTCTGCCAGTGCCCAATGGCCCTTTCTGTGAAAAATTTTTTCCTAATGTTCAGCCTAAATCTCCCCTGGAGGAGCTTGAGGCCATTCCCTCTCGTCCTGTCCCCTGTCACTTGGGAGAAGAGGCCAACACCCTCCCCTCTACATCCTCCCCTCAGGTAGTTATAGAGAGCAATGAGGTCTCCCCTCAGCCTCCTCTTCTCCAGGCTAAACACCCCCAGCTCTCTCAGACATTCCTCATAAGGCCTGTTCTCCACCCCCTTCACCAGCTTCGTTGCTCTTCTCTGGACTCGCTCCAGAGCCACAACATCCTTCTTGTGGTGAGGGGCCCAGAAATGAACACAGGATTCAAGGTGCGGTCTCACCAGTGCCGAGTACAGAGGGAGAATAACCTCCCTGGACCTGCTGGTCACACCATTTCTGATACAAGCTAGGATGCCACTGGCCTTCTTGGCCACCTGGGCACACTGCTGGCTCATGTTCAGTCACTGTCAACCAACACCCACAGGTCCCTCTCCTCCTGGCAGCTTTCTAGACAGACTTCTCCTGTAGCACTGCACAGGGTTTTTGTGCCCCAAGTGCAGGACCCGGCATTTGGCCGTGTTAAACCTCATGCCATTGAACTCAGCCCAGCGGTCCAGCCTGTTCAGATCCCTTTGGAGCCTCCCTACCCTCCAGCAGATCCACACTTCCACACAGCTTAATGTTGTCTGCAAACTTGCTAAGGGTGCACTCAATGCCTTCATCCAGGTCATTGATGTTGAACAGGGCTGGACCCAGCACTGAGCCCTGGGGAACTGGCCTCCAGCTGGATTTAACTCCATTTCCCACCACTCTCTGGGCCCGGCCATCCAACCAGTTTTCCACCTAGGAGAGTGTGCGCCTGTCCAGGCCAGAGGCCGACAGTTTCCATAGCAGAATGCTATGAGAAAATTGTCAAAGTCTTTACTGAAGTCCAGCAAGATACATCCACAGCCTTTCCTTTGTCCAGCAGGCGAGTCACTTTGTCATAGAAGGCGATCAGGTTAGTTTGGCAAGACCTGCCTTTCATGAACCCGTGTTGACTGGGCCTGATCACCCAGTTCTCTTGCATGTGCTTCATGATAGCACTCAGGATCACCTGTTCTGTGACTTTCCCTGGCACTGAGGTCAGACTGACAGGCCTGTAGTTCCCTAGATCCTCCCTGAGACCTTTCTTGTAGATGGGCATAATATCAGCCAGCCTCCAGTCCAGTGGAACTTCCCCAGTCTTCCAGGACTGTTGGAAGATGAACATGCCATTCTTGCCAACATGCTCAGAGAGTTATGCCCATGCACAGCTGCTGATTCAGCACCTCACAGTGTATTTGTCTGCCACTTTAAAACAAACAATCCAAATTTTTGTTTCAGAGTTTTGTTTATCAATACTTTCTCATTTATTTTGGTTTTTTGGACCGTGACTGTAGTAATTATTAAACTGTAGTAATTATTAACATCCATGAGTTAGACTTCTCTTACAGCACCTGTTTACTTTATGATAGCGTTATATGAACTAGAGGACTGGACTCATCCAGAAAGCATATGCTGTAACACCAGATTGGCTTTAGACAACAAGCTGCAGCAGCACCCAGTTAAAGACTTTCATCCTCTTGAAATACTATTTTGAAGTTGCTCTGTTCTGTGACATTACAAAACAGACTTCTGTTGCTTTCTACTTCAAAATTTAGCAAAGGCATAGGAACACACAAACAATGAAGGCATTTGAAAAATTCCTGCAAGCAGCAAAAACTTGTTTCCAGGAGATAGTTTTTTATCTCATTTTTTATTTGGGGTTGGTTTTTTTTTCCTCCAGACTGTTGAGAGTTCATAAAAAAAAAATCTTCTGGCTTCCAGCGAACTTATGTTCTACTTTCATCAAGAAAGGGATAAATCTGTTGAGACAAAACCATGGTATTCACTGCTCTTTGAAAAAATCTGTGTAGCTCTTTTACATCCTGATTTGCCGAGTCCCCTGTAAAATTTGGTACAGTAACCATAGCACTAACCTTTCCAACTGTCCACATGTACCATCCTCTAGGTAAAAAGAGTAATATATAGTATCAGTCTGTGGAGTCTCTATAACTGACATCAAAATAGCTCTTTCAACTAGCATGTGTGAATGTTGCCTTTATCATCTAATCAAGTGAGATTCCAGAATTAAAATTACTGTGGATATTTTTGCTGATCTTAAAGATTTAACATGTCTTTACCCACAAAATATTGTATTTGAAATAAAAAAATGAATGCTTCCAGATCTGGTATTACTGTACACAGTGTGGGGAAAATACAGTAATTTGCTATCTCAATACATTTTTTTAAAACAATGTTAAGGTGAAAAATATCAATTTCCACCAATGAGACAGTGGGAAAATTAAAATAAAATTCTATGACACATTCATTTTTTCTGTCATTTGATATGGACAGACCTGACAATCAGTGCAACTCAAGCTTAGAAATTATTCTTCTCTCTGATCACAGTCTTGAGGAACTTGTAACAGCAGTTAAACATGCAATAAACAAGCCAAAGCATGATTACAGCAACTGGACTTCCTGTCATCTCCATAAAATCATAAATTAACCATAAATAACATTTTGCTCAGAAAAACAAGCCTTGTGTGATTTCCAATCAAATGCATGATCAATGTGAATCGAAACAGATGGGAAAAATTGGGAGCTCAAAGTAATTTTTTTCAGTATTTTAAGCAAAAACATTGAACATTTTCATCTAAAAAATAACCTCTCTTAATGTAAACAAATATAAAATAATTCCTAAGTTAAAACATTAGTTTTGGGCTATGCATTTTGATTCACATGAAAGAAATTGATGGGAAAGCTAACCTCCACATTTTTCCATCTGGTTTAGTTTGTCCTGAAACCATTTCCCCTCTCTTCCTTTCAAATGCATTAATTCAATCGCTGAACTGAAAAAGTCCAGCTTTATTTAAACATCTGCGCTTTGATGCACATATATAACTGGAAGATTTCAAAGCCTTTTGCTAAGCGGTATTTAATTATATTGCAAAGAATATCTTTAAATTTGTTAGGATTTTATTAGACATTGCCAAGGGGTCATGCACCAAATTGGTAGAATCATAGAATAGTTTCGGTTGGGACACTTCCCACTAGACCAGGCTGCCCAAGGTCCCATCCAACCTGGTCTTGAACACTTCCAGGGATGGGGCAGACACAGCTTCCCTGGGCAACCTGTGCAAGGGCCTCACCACTCTCATAGTGAAGAAATTCCTCCTTATGTCTAGTCTAAATCTGCCCCTCTCCAGTTTATACCCATTGCCCCTTGTCCTATCACTACAAGCCTTTGTAAACAGTCCCTCCCCAGCTTTCATGTAGGCCCTCTTCAGGTACCAGAAGGTCGTAGGCTTGAGGCTGAATCCATAATAATTTTCTCTGAGCGCCACTAAAGAAAAAAATTGGCAGTGGACAAGCAATCATTTCAGGAACCTGCTGCATAATAAATTCAGACAAAACTGAGTCACTTTCTTGCTTCCTTTACAACTGCTTCCACTTCAGTAAGATTTTCTACTGTCCTCAGGAAGGGGCCCTTGCTGACACGGTGGCAGCTGTAAGTCCCAGAATGTCTCTTTTTTCACCCAGACATGCAGTACCTCTAAAATCACTAGAAACAACATCCACATTAATAGGCAGAACTATTCTCACAAATTAAGTATTGTATGTTACAAGCTGTTTCGTTAGACCCAAAGGCTGCAATTGAGGAAGGGGAAGCAGACGTCTGTCTGCTTTCTAAACATTATATATAAGCACACAAGCATGAACAGAAAGAGATGGTGTCAATGCAGAAAGAATTTCCTGCAATGCTTCAGCTTACCATGACATTTTCAGAGTCTATGTAGTTCTGGTGTAATTACAAAAATATTATTTACTCATGATAAAATCCAAGAAAAATGCTTTTGCCAAGAAAATTTGGACCAAATGATCTTTGAGATCCTTTCCAACCTGGATTCTACGATTCTATGAAAAATGTCCAGGAAAGGAAATCACAATCAAAATGTGAAGATACCATGATAAATTATGGTACTCAATGACCCACCATTACCATTCTTTCCTTTCAAAAATTTCCATGTATTTTGAGAAATAAGTCTCTCCTTCCTGTATGAATCCTTATTGAAAAATCCAAGAAGTCTGTTCAAACTACATATCATCTTCCACTTCTGTTAGCAATCTTCAGGGCTGAGGGGAGGTTGCATGGCACAACATGAAAAAAACATTTGCAGTTTATCCAAAATAAACTTGATTTCTGTATTTGTTAGTTTTAAGATGTTACAAAAAGAATGGCCCTTACGAGAGCGAGCTAAGCTTTTACCATTCACAAGAAGCAGCATGGAGACATACCGCACAAAGCTATTTGCAGGCAACCACGGTTCTGCTGTGTTAGATAAAGAATGTAATCAAACGGTGTGACAGTGAAAGGTGGCAGATTAAGAAATATCTTTTGGGGAAATTTCAAGTACAATGGTGGTCTATGAGAGAAACAAAAAACTTGCTGTTAGTAGTTTCAGTTACTTTTGGAGCTGGGATTGTCAATGTTATAGTCATGTATTCAGTTTTCACTCCTATCTTAGTCACCCTTGAAACACCCAAGTAATAAACAGACAAGCAAAATCTAGATGAACACAATCCATCACTACTTCTGGAAAATGTGTTTTACTGATGTGTAATACCCAGTTTGATATTCTATCTGAATGCTTTTTATATGAAAATGCCAAAGAGATAATGCATATGAGCATAGAAAAGCTAAATCTGCACAGCAGAAGATAGAAGAGAACATGAAATTACATCAGAAACCTGGATTGGAATTTACATCTCAATTTATGTAACTTGCATTTCACAGATTTTTTTGGGGTGTGGGCATTTTTTTTGTGTGTGTAGGTGGGTTTTTTTAGGGAGGTTTTTTAAGATGAAACGGTCAATATACATAGGATTCTAGATACAGCTTCTTTGGCAAATCACAATGCTCCAAAGGAAAATAAATGAAGAGCAGTCATAATTCCTTAACATGGGAAAGTTTATTTAGGTGCTAGTTACAGCAATTTTAATCCTATACAATTTTCAGAAAAAAAGTTTAATTTTTAAGTTTAATTAATCATGTTAGGTTCAATAGACTATGGAAATTGAAGTCTGAACTCTCAAAATCATACTTAGTGCTACATAAAGCTTCCTATTAAAAATGAAATTAGTAGTCTTTGACTGGTCTAAGAACTTCCCAAGCACAGAAAATGACCTTGTTAAAACACTAATATAGTACTGATTCACCCAGCTTTCAAGTATATTCTAAATACGTGGTGCGTTGAAGTGGTTGGGTGGGAAGCCATCTGTTTATTGAATTGCCTACCAGGCTTTGAATGGACATTAAAGTAAATCAAAGAATACATTAGGTTAAGTTGAAGTATTTCTGATTCTTATCAACCCCAAATATTAGATTATGTAACATTCTTATAAATCACAAATTCCTTATCGCTCATAAGGCATGCAGAGTTAGGTGCTATTTAAGAAAGTTCTCACTCACAGGACAAGAACTGTTACAACTTCAAAAAACAGTCTGTAGAAAGAAATAATTCTTGCTTGGTATCTTCAAACAGCTGTTAAAGACAGGGTCCCATTTCCAAATCTGTATTCTCAACAGCTCTCAGAAATAGCAATCGGTACTTCATATACACTAGAAAACTTCACCACTTCAAGCAATCTTTCACACATTACTTCTATACTTAACTATAAATACAATGAGCAATCAGCTCCCACAGTGGTGCCTTGCTGTCTGACTAGAACTACTCCTCTATTGTAAAATTTTCAGACAATGCTTTTGCCCGGTAACAAACAAAGGAGTCAAGCTTGACTCTTTTCCCTACTTTAATATCAGTACATCTAAGCTGCACATAAATGCATATATCTTTATGAGCAAATATTTGGCACAGAAACAAACTTTAATAAAGATCTGATTTTCAAGGTACAAATCAGAAATGGACTTTTTCATGGTTTTTCTTCATATACGTAGTACTAAGCACACCATTAATAAACAAACATATGCCTGCAATCTGCAGAGTCAGCTTTATAGCAAAGCTGTCTTTAAGAACGTAATGTCAGATCTTGAATCATGGAATGGCTTTGGTTGAAAGGGTTTTTAAAGATTATCTAGTTACACCCCCAGACACCTCTATGCATGGGGTATCCACAACATCTCTGAGCAACCTGTTCCAGTGCCTCACCACCCTAATCTCCCTCAAAATCAGCATCTTCTTAATAAAGCAAGCTGTGTGGCAGACTACACCTGCACCTGTATTACTAGAATAGACATCTATAAATTAGAGTCTACTGTAAATGCATATTCACAAGGATACCTTGTGATACAACACTTAATTTTGTATCAGTTCAGCCATCTCCTCTATGGGAACATAGCTGCTGACCTCTTATCTCTCTTGAGCTTATCATCTGTGGTCTAAATCTGATATCTGCCTTTAATTATTTTGAATCTAATCCAGCACGGGTTAAGAAAGTTCTTAGGAAGAGGCCTTTCAAGTTTTAACCATTAGGGATCTTACTATGGCACCAGGAACCTGGGTGGTATATTAAATAGTTACAATACCAGATATGGATACAATCCTATTTGAATCAGAAGCTGGGGCCAGCTACAGAAAAACACTAATGGGCAGTCAGAGACATTCTCTGGATTCCAGCAGGGCAGACATTCAATGCAGCTTTCCACTTCTTGCAGATGCATTTAGTAGAGGCACCACCTGTTTCCCCAGATGTTTACGTGCTCCTTTAGAAGAGCCAATCAACCAGCTAATCAGCCCTGATTGTATTATGAGAATTTTACAATTAATGGATGTGCCACATGGAAAACAACCCCCAAACTTATTGTTTTTCATCTATCCACAGTAGTCCCGTGAATCTCTAAAAATTACAATTGCATCCATGCTTAAAAGAAATTATCCTGATGAAGAAGGGAAGAAGACAAACCGAAATAAAGCTGTTGAAACTCTTTCCGGGAAGCTGGGCTTTCTGCAAATTATTGCACAGCTTGTCCTTTTTTCAAAAGGGGTTTCTCAACATCAATGCAGGCGGTGCTGTGTTGGCTTAGCAGAGGTGACTGTTGCGTATTATACACTATTCTAGTCATGCAGCCTGAATTCAGTGACATCATTCAAGTTGCATATCTGCCCGTTTTCTTTGTTCCTGCTATTAAAGGCAAACTAAGTATGTGATGCAATGAAGTAAAAACTGTGTCATATTATTAATGCATGGAGAAATTTCTAAAGAAAATTAAAAAAAAAGAAAAAACTGCTAAACAAGTTTTAGATGCACATGCTTAGCTTTACTATAAGTACTTCCATTAAAGCACCATGTAGGCCCAAGTTTGAGAATACTTAGAATATTTTGTAGCTTAGAAATCCATACAAGTATGTGTTGATACATTTTGTCAACCTCCTGGGTAATTTTTTTTACTGTCTTGTACCATAAGCAGCTGGAATGCATGCCATTTTACCTACACAGATTTTAGTGTGTTTGCGTTTATAACCAATTTATCATTGAAAGGAAATTTAGAATAGTTATGGAGGAAACACAGGTCTTTCTGTCCAAAAAGCATGCTTTCACTAATATAGGAACACTCAAGTCACATATTTAATTTTTTATCCCCATCTCCTCTTTATTCAGAGCCCTTTTCTGTCCCTCTTCAGACACCAAGTTCTGTTCTTTTCCTATAATTTCTAGTAAGTAGGAAACAAGTTTCTTTCATTTTGCATTTGAGTCAGAATTTTAAAGCTATTACTGGTAAACTGGGTTCAACACCAACTAAAAGAAGTGGATTCCCATGAACTGAATTTTTGTTGTTCAAGCCCTATGTTAAAGACAGATTTAAAACACACAGTGTATTTGGCTTGCGTATTACAGGGAATAAGGGTTTTTGTAGTATCCATTCCATATACTGTTTATTACTTTTTCCCCAGAGCACACAATATTTGATGGCTGAGAGCATAAATTGTTTCAGTATTCTTAGGATTGAAGTTCACTGCCTGTCTTTGTTAATTTTGCTTTTTCTTCTCTAATTTATATAATAATCGTTTTATGACTGAATTATTCTCTCAATAAAAAGTGACCTTCCTCGAAAAATAACAAGAAGTGGACAAACAGCACCCTACTGTTTGATTATTTGTAAGACTAGCTTCTCAAACTTCACTTTATGTTGACCCTGATCTTGGTGTATAAATACACCAGCGATAGAATTTAACTCCACAAAATGTAGTAAACTTGCTAATCTAAGTAATTGCCAAAAATCAATTTAAGATGCAGCTCTGCCACAATGTGGATGCAAACTATACATTTACTTTACATTTCTTTATCCATGTTGTAAAGGTAAATGATAAAAATCTTGCAATCCAAGTAGAACTCCTGGTCTAACAGATAAAGAAAGAAAAAGAAAGGAAAATCTTGTTAGCACCAAGAAAGATATATTGTATGTACAGCTGAACTGTCAATATTATACAACTTCCAGAAGGAAAGCCATGCTACTGGAGATTTCTCCTCCCTAAAAAGCATCAGGCCCTTTCAGCTACATTTCATAGGCCAGTTTATTATGGGAAGGAGAGCTTCCCCAAGCTCATGATAGGTGACAGCACCAGAAAAACAAATCCTCGTGAGACAACCAAGAGAACATAAAAGAGATATGGGCTCCATTCAAATTTCTTTCATGAATATGTTAGAAATCACTTCACCCTGCAGTCAAAACACAACTCCGTCAAAACCTCTCCCCAGTTTCCCTATACACAGCACTTAAGGGGCCAAGCCTTCTCTCTACATCATGGCGCACATGCATAGCCACAGTGTCACAGAATGGTTAGAGCTGGAGTGGAACTCAGGAGAGCATCTAGTCCAACATCTCTGTTAAAGCAAGTTCACCTAGAGTCGGTTGCACAGGAACATGTCCAGACAGGTTTTGAATGTCTCCAGATGAGGGTACAGTGTTCTGTCACCCTCACAGAAAAGTTTTTCCTCATGTTCAGGTGGAACTTCTGTGCTTTCTGTTGTGCCCATCGTCCCTTGTCCTGAAACTACAAGGCAACTGAGAGAAAGAAAGAGCCTAGGAACAGCAGAGCAGAGGCTGCATTTACACAAGAAAGTTTTTCACACAGAATCACAGAATCACCAGGTTGGAAGAGACCCACTGGATCATCGAGTCCAACCATTCCCACCAATCCCTAAATCATGCTCCTAAGTACCTCATCCACCCTAACCTTAAACACCTCCAGGGACGGCAACTCAACCACCTCCCTTGGCAGACCGTTCCAATTTTTTTACAAGCATACACAACTGCAGCAAGAGCAGGCTTACCATAGATGTGAAGCAAGGGCCTCCTCCATACAAGAAGGAAACCTTCCCCTTGCTCCCATCACCCACATAGCTACGGCAACAGCAGGCCAGGACCATAAGGAACTTTAATGGAAACACCCAGCTGTTCTGTGACGCACAGCCTGACCACCATTCCAGGCAGGGTGCAGCTGGCTGGAGGCTGGTCCTGTACGTCTTCTGCTGAGGGGAAGGTGCTGGGGCTGGACGGGGCACGGCGCAGGTGCTGTGCATCGCCCCGTCCAAGGGGTGGCCACAAAGCCAGCAGGAGCTATTGCAGACCTTTACTGAAGCTGCTTCTCCAGCTTCCTCACATGTGGAATAAGGGCTGGAGGAAGTTACTCTGTGCTCTACGAGTTGCAGAAGGGGATGAGAAACCTGTAAAAAGCGGCAGGCGGGTAAGCTTGTTGATGGCTGTTGAGGGGTGAGTGACTCCTGGCAGCCAGGAATGTCTTAGCGCTGGGTTCACAGCACGGGTTTGGATGAGGATTGGTGCTCTGAAATGCCCCTCCAGCCCGGAGCGATCAGGGCAAGGGGCAGTTAGTTGGGGTAGGCAGCGCCTCAGGGCAGGCTGTGCAATGCCTCCTTCTCCAGAGCCGCTGCCAGGACAGCTCCTGGTCAACCTGGCCACAGGATGGTTGTGAGGAAAATACAGAGCGGAATTAAGCCACTTTCCTAAAGTGTGTAAATGTGAACTATCTGCAGGAACCAGCTGACCAACCAGGCTGCTAAATGTACAGCTGACTGGGAGGTGAAAATGCCCAGAGCAGGCCTCGGAAGGAGCTGCTTGCTCTGCCAGCCTTCAGGGTAGTTCCATGCAGGTTATCTGACGGGGAACTTGTTCCTAAGGGGATGGGAGCAGGGCACTGCCTCTGCAGGCTTGCTTGTCCTCCAGAGACTGAATAAAACAGACAGTAGGAATGTTTCTGCTCTTGGTTGACTGTGAGGCATTTGATTTTCTAAAGGCAATTACAAGTCCTACTTTTTCTATCGTGCAAATTGTCTAAATGCGTGCCACTACCTGCACTCCTCTTGCTTCTTCTGCTGGTTTCACCTTCCTTCAGCTAGCAGTGATGTAGTTGCTCAGCTAATGCTAGCTTATGAGTAAGCTTTTTCACAAGGAGACTTCACTTTTGATATTAAGTTTCAAATATATATTGCACTGTGGGTATAGTGAGTTGTTAAAACTTTTCAGAGCACTTTTTGAGTCATGCAGACAAAGAATTTCAACTGCTAAAGTCATGCTTATAGGTTGGTTTGGGGTTTTTTTGTGTGTGGTGTGATCAATCTTTTGAGTTGCATCAAATACATACTAAGTACAGAAAGAATGTTCTTTGCTAGGCAGCTCTGTACTACTGTGACTTTAAAAGGTATCAATTCAATATTTTTTGAGCACTGCAAGGAGTTCAGAATGTTTCTGCTTCTAATACTCAGCATCTGTCTAGAAAACATATCAGTCATGATCACAAACAGCTGTTGCATTAGACTTTTAATCAGCCATGATTTTCAAAGGAGACAAAGAATGTTGGAAGGGATGTTGGAAAGTTATTGCAGAGAATACCCGAATTGAAAACTCCAAAATTCAATTTTAGGGAGACAGAACTTTACTAAGGACTTTAAAAGCTCTTCATGTATAACTTACTATGTTACAGACAATTTATTTATCTGGTATGAACCAAAATAAAATACTTGGACACAATGCACGTACAAACAAAAGTGTAAAAAGTGCTCCAGGCAGATATTTTGTTATTAAATAGAAAAGGTATGTATAACCGGCTTGCATAGATTGCAGAGAATAAAGTTGTTGCCCAGGAGTCCATTTTCTCTTCTAGGTCCATAAATCCAGTTAACGAGGAGTTATGAAGCCTTATTGGAGATACAACAAACTCCCTCTGCTAAGAAATTTTGATGTCCAAAAATGGCCAATTTCTCCTCTCAGTAACATTAGTGTAAATCTGCATTCACTATGTTGGATTCAGGTGACATTACAGGATATCTCCTGACTCATTTTTAATAGAGCATGCCAATTTGAAAGAGTAATATGACTATTCCATGTTACCTGTCTGTCATAAATACACAGGCTACTTCTATAATTGCTTTTAAAAAAAACCAAAAAAAACAAAAAACAAAACCCCCCCAAACTCCTGGTATTTAACTGTTAGAAATAGCCTTATAAAGTAGTAGAAGGGATATATCATACAATTTCTATAAAATACTTCTTGAGTCCAGAGCCTTAGGGCATTATAAACATCCACATTGGGAACATCAGGCGTAGTGTTTACTCCACAGTCAGCCTGCATAAGCTTTTCTAGTATTTGACTTGATCCTGACCCTTGTCTGATTTAAATGTTGCCTGCTGACTCGTTTTTGTCCAGAAACAGGGGCTGGGTGTCCGGCTAGCACTTTCCTGGACCACTTGTGCCTGCAGCAGAGGCAAACATGTCAAAGGCTGGTGCAGCCAGTTGGGAGCTGTACTCTCTTTATGATGGGTAAATCCTGGAGCTAAGGTCCTAGGGCAAACAGTCAAGAGATGTAACAGGATCAGCAAGTGATATAAACTTCCTGGCAACAGCCAAAAGCTTTTACTTTTGTCTAGGGCTGTGTAGTTTTATTTTCCTTACTCATAGGTAGATGAGGGCTCTCCTTTGTTTTGGACTATCCAAGCCTGAGAGGACACACTGCAGCCATTACAAACTCTGCCTGTATTTTTTCTTCTTTTCCAGCTGGTTATTCTTGTTGTGCTCAACAGCAGTTCAAGCTCAAAACGCCATGAACAGCAATGGCATTTGGTTTGAAAAAAGCTTCTTTGGGATGGACAGGGCAGATACGATATAAAACTGTGTCATAGTGCAGAGAATCAGGTTATTCTATCACACCATGATTTATGCACACATCTCAAAGAAAAGCTATGGGATTATGACGTTCTGTGAGCCTGACACAGACTTCAGAAATGGTCATTCATGACAAGCATTATCTAGCTAGTACGTTCGGAGAAATATTAGGACCTAGAAGTCCTCTACTGTCTATTTAGCTGAGTCAACATTAGCAAATTCTTTTTATTTAGCTCATCAGAGACAGATAGATGGTGAGTCAGTTCTGGTTTGACATAAGGGGCCCACAACAGCAGCTCTATCATTCTCCTCCTCAGCTAGAGAGAAAATATGAGAAAGGGCTCCTGAGTTGAGATAAGGACAGGGAGATCACTCAGCAGTTACTATCATGGGCAAAACAGTCTTACCTTGGGAAAATTAATTTCTTGCTAATCATATCAAGGCAAGGTAATAAGAAATAAAACCAAATTTTAAAACAACTTATTTCCTCTACTCCCTTCTTCTTGGGCTCAGCTTCAGTCCTCATTTCTCTACCTCCTCCCCTCCAGGAACACAGAGGGACAGGGATTGGGGGTTGCAGTCAGTTCATCACATGTTGTCTCTGGTGCTCCATCCTCCTCAGAGGGTAGGACTCCTCACTCTCTTCCCCTGGTCCAGCGTGGCGTTCTTCCTATGGGAATCAGTGCTCCACAAACTTCTCCAACATGAGTCCTTCCCATGGGCTGCAGTTCTTCATGAACTGCTCCTGCATTGCTCCTGCTTGGGGTCAGAAGTTCTGCCAACAAATGTGCTCCAGTGTGGGAGCCTCTTTCCATGAGACCACACACCTTGCCAGGAGCTTGCTCCAGCATAGGCTTCCTACAGGGTCACAGCCTCTTTCAGGCATCCACCTGCTCTGGCATGGGGTCCTCAGTGGGTTGCAAGTGAATAACTGCTCCACTGTTAACCTCCAAGGGCTGCAGATGGACAAACGACTTCACCATGGTCTTCACTACAGTTTACAGGAGAATCTCTGCTCTGGAGCTGGGAGCACCTTCTCTCTCTCCTTCACTGACCCTGGTGTCTGCGGAGTTGTTTCTCTCACATGTTCTCACTCCTCCCTCCATCAGCTATTGCTGTTGTGCAGTAACTTTTCCTCCTTCTTAAATATGTTATCCCAGAGACACTCCACCTGTTGCTGATGGGCCCAGCCCCAGCCAGCAGCAGGTCCATCTTACAGCAGGCTGGCATTGGCTCTCTTGGACAAAGGGGAGGCTTCAAGCAGCTTCTCGCAGAAGATACCCTTGCACCCCCACCCACCAAAATCTTACCATGCAAACCCAATACAACACAGTAGATTGCAATTTCGTCTCTTCCCCAGAAAACACCACAGATAGAAATTCCAAGTATTGCTCAAACACTTACTGAAACTTGTTGCACATGCGAAACGCAGATGAAAAAATCATGGGAATGACCATTCCCTTGTCCTTCATAGTTTTCTCCCATACGTCTTTAATAACATATATTTCCAAAATGTTCCCAGACTCTATTTTAATTAACACTATCATTCAGATTCATAAATCAAGAAAATTTGTAGAATTACATAAATGTGGAGTACAGAAGTATTGGAAAAAAAGCCAAACCAAACCAAAAAAAAAACTCTCCATCATTCAAACCTGATACACATGGATACACCTGATACACATGGTCTGCCTGGCTGGCCAGAGTTCTGGTACCAGCACTAGTGATTTACAGAGTATTTTCTGGAAAATAACACTCCAGATATTTCAGGTGTTATCTGGGGACCTTTCATTTTCAGGGAGTGAGTGTAACCATTTTTATTGGCCTTGATACCCTGCTTTGTGAATGGGCCGGCACTTTATAATTTTTGTGAATATACTTCTTTATTGTGCAAGAAAATGTTTTTCAAAAATCAGTAGCATGACTCTCACATCATTAGATACCATAGGTGCAGCTAGGAGAGTAAAGAAAGTGGCCAAACTGAGCACCATTTTAAACTTTTCATAATAAGCATTGCCAATATTAAGTCAACAGGTAAAATATATATCCCTGCAGCTTGTCTTAATGCTTGACATCAAAAGTTCTACTTTTTCTTTTCAACTCTTATTTAAAATTGAGAGGGAACCTCCAGGAGCGAAAAAAACAGAAGAAGGAGAACAATATCAAGCACGAAACAAAAGAATGTTTTACTAGAGAGATACCTAAAAGTTATTTAAAATGCACAGATATCTAGTCTCCCTTATGTCATGTGCCTAAACATTCAACCACAGTAGATCAGTGGTCACTAACGGAAAGGACCAGAGTAGTGAAGTTGACAAAAATTCTTAGAAGTCATGTTTGATTCCCACTTCTGTTCTGCAAAGCAGCCCTAGTGAAATGAAAAACTATTTTTCTCAGGCATTGATCAATCACATTCAGGAAACAAAATCCTATAATTTCTTTGTTTCATTACAGTAAGAAACTGATCCATAAAGGAAAAACAATGCAGCATTCCAGAAAGAAATATTAATAGGAAACTGTCTGTGTTTTTTCCCAGTGCAATTAACATTATTCTAAAATATGTCAGAAAAAAAGCAAATACAGAAAGACAGGAATTACTATACAAAACCAGATCCAAGATCCACTGTCCAAGACAAAAGTTGGACAAGGAAAACAAAAAATTCTGCACTAGAAAACTATGAGATATTTCCACTCTGTCCACCCGTGTTGCTTGTTCTTAAATCACATCACTTGATTTGAAACCCATCATTTCTAGAAGTCATTTATGTTTTCCCTGCTAACGGGCATTCCCTTGACTGTGTATGTCAACTGACCTTCATTTCTGTTTACAGTCCTCTGTTCCTCTTGATGCTTAAGTCTCCATATTCAGTGAGAGATTAGAAATGCTTGTTTAGCTGTTAGTACTCACTAATAGTCATCTTGGAAATTGGCTACACCTGGATTGCTGAGACTATGAAACACGAGTCTCTGACAGCCTCTTAATTTAGGTGTGTTCTGAGGAAAAGCATGTTCCAACAGCTCTTTCACCTTCCACAGTTCCTGCCGGCCCACATTAATGATATGAATCAACACTCCTGTTTAAATGCCTCCCCATTAGCATTGCTTCTTGTAAGAATGTTAGGGATTTTCTTTTTCATTTTTTTTTTTAAGCACCGAATATGAAGAGCATATTTTTGCACAGAGAAATGCTGATGTTATATACTACCTTCTGAGCTACCTAGATCTTATTTTGTATTTCGTCAGAGATTCCTGGCTGAGATCTTCAGCCTTGGATATTTATTCTATTAACTAAATTGAAAGACATGTAAATTTAACAGATAGCTCTGAAAGTCCACATTTCTTTTCTGTACTCGCTCTGCTGAACTACTGCAGCATCTAGCTCTAAGTACTTTAAAAGATAGCAGCAGCTGTGTGGCATACATAGCTACACAGAAATCTCAGCTGTGAAACTCACTTTGTTGTAGGAATGAGATATAACTGTGCAATGTGAAGGATATGGGCAGTGATTAGCCTATCAGAGCAAATTTTCTTTACTGATTCCATCAGTTCTAGGTATGTGTGTATAAATTACTTTCTCTTACACACATTAATGTCCTGGTTTCTCTTTGATTTCCACAAAAAACAAGCCACATAACTATATTTTTTCCTAATTTTTTTGTTTGTTCCCTATTACTGAAGGAAGCTTCACAGTTTTTTGATATTTTTTTTATCTTGCAATAACTTAACTCTGTTTCAAGGTATTATATTCCTCAGTCTGCAAATAGCATTTGTGTCTTATTTCCCAGAGTGATTTGTCCAGAATCATACAGGAAGGCTAGGGCAGAGGAAGGGGTTAAGCCTCCATGAGTGTTCCCTTGGAGAGTATACAGCTCTCCAAGTTAGTCTTCTTTTCTCAAAGCTGGAGTTACAGTGCCTGGTAATAAAAGGTCTGATCCAGGAGAACCCCATTAGATGAAAGGCTCACATTACCTGGAAAGGTCTTAACATCAGATTAAGTTCCTAAATTCCTTTCTCCTGAAAGCTAATGCATGTGATTTTATATGCTTAACTATTACTCACCTGTTTAGACTTCAGAAAAAAATTACAGACATACTGTTTGCCAAACATACATTCAAAGGATTCTGCTGAAGTAAAATCCTATTATTATAGATTAACGAGTGTTTGGATCAATCCTAGAGGAGATTTCTAGTTTGATATTTTGAGATATATCTATATGTTCCTACTTCTGCTTCCATTCCTAATATGTGTACGTGCATATGAGATGGGAAAGGGAATTGCTTTACAATTTAACCTTTTTGGCTGAATTTATAGAGAATGGTATTTCAAGCAATCATACTGAAAAGTAAAAGCATAGGAGCGAAACTATTTATTTTACAAACATCCTTATACATGTTTCTTTGAGACAATTGATCTAATAAACAGTGTGATTTGGCACCGATTTACATCAGTATAATTTTCTCAGCACTGACAACATGTCCATATTGCTCCAAACAAACTTGCTCAAGTGCCAGGCACTGCACCTCGCCTGTCTTTAGCTTCTGCCCAAGCAAATCTGCCTCTCAGCCAGGCAAATTAATGAGACTGCTGGAATAATGTTGCTACAGTGCATCTGATTAATGGCTTCAAGCTCACTGGTTCCCTACTAACTGAGGAGCTCCAACACTGCACTCCACTGTATGAACTTCACCCACAGTTCAGTGAACATTCTTTGTACATAGTAAACTCTTAATAACATTCAAGCTTTTAACAGTTTTGCCCAAGTTATATGGGAAATAAAAATAAACTGCAAACCAATGTGTGACTCATTACTTCCATCTTCCTCTCAAAGAGTTAATTTCAGGTACTTCCAGGAGGCTGTGAGAGGTTTGGCACCTGATACCATGTTCTCCTCACCCAAGGAAAAAAAGATTAAATAAGTCTCTTCTATTTACACAGAAAAAAAAGTCTTTTTGCTTTAGTAATATGTTTTGTTGTTTTCTTAATTTGCGGGCAAACGATGAAATTTAGTGCTTACAAAAATGAGAGATTAATCCTGGCCAGAGTAAGGTTTGGTGCAAGTAGACCCTGTGAAAACTCCCACACAGGTTAAGGCACCTTAGTCAGAATTGCAGTGAAACATGACTGCTGTCCCAGTACTGGACCTTTTCTGAGGAGGGAGCACAAAATCTGCTGAAAAGCTCAATGCTTTTCTTGATTTCTTGATTTTCTTGATTTTTTTTTTTTTTGAAATAGGTTTCAATCCCACCAGAACAGCACATTTGATTACACTTCCCTGTGTAACTCTGACACAGTAACAGGTACTAATGTGTCCTCCAACTATGCTCATGTAATTAACCCTACCCAAAAATAAACTATGAAGTGGCAGAAGTCATATCTGTGAGGATAGTTTTCTCGAATTTTTTATTAAATGCTGATTTTTAATCTACTGGACTGAATCTTGAAATAACAGAAGCCAATTCTAAGAGCAAATTCATGTTGCCTCTTGCTTTGATCATTTACACACATACAAAAAAATCCCAATAAACAACTGATGGAGATGAAGAGAGCATTGAAAAAGAAACAGGTGGAAGACTGAGAAATTATATATCCAGGTCAACAGGAATTTCCCACTTGCTGTTCAAATTGTGTGTCAATTTGCCAAGGAATCAAGGCTAACCACATACAGTTTCTCTATTACATACTGCTGGCAGGGACCTTATCACTGAAATTAGAAGAAAAGCATATTCATAGATTGCTGTTGGCTGGGGACCAATTTAACAGTGGGCTCCAGGTAAGGCTTAAAACAGATCATTATTTGCACCTTTTTTTTCTTAAAGAACTAGACTGTGAAAATTAATACTGGGTCCACCACAAATATACCCTGTGCTATTCTCCAATTCTGGGGCAGCAGAATCCAAGAAAGGAATTGTTTCAAGGAACAGGTGTATGCCAAATGCAGATTTTATGTGGTTAACCTCCGTTTTCCGCTTGCTTTGGGGAGAAGAAAGACCTTACTACAGGAGGGAAACTTTCTGCCTAGAGGCATTACTTGTTAGTGCCAGTATCTCTGGTACTGAAGGACAAAAAAGATCCCAACAACATAATGTAGTCTATTCATACTTCTCTTATTTAAGCTTAAACTTACTGCATAGCAAAATCATTGGAAATAATCCCACTAATTTTAGTTTCTATAGGGCAGAGTCCTGGCTCAGAAGAATAGTGTGATCATATTGACATTACGGACACTTTTAAGCAACATTGCAAAAGCAGTTTGTTCTTGGAACTGTTTTCCCCGTGCTTATCACATGCTCTTTGGAGCAAACATGCAAAACTTGTGGAAAACTATAACTTGGAATTGCTTACACGTTTTACTATTGGGTCAAAAATTTTGTTCTTAAAGAGAATATGAAATACATTTGGCTTAAAAAGCTCCTGGCTTATATAACAGATGCCAAAGGGCATTCTATTCATTAGCCAAGACATAAAAGTAAAAAGGCTGCTTGAAGTCCTTGAGGCAGCACCGTTTCTTGAGCTGCACATCATAACAGCTGCCCTCCAAAGTCTGATAACATTAGCAAAAATGCTCTTTAACAGAGGACTAAGATGACACACTGTCACAGCATCCTCTCTTTGGACAGAAAAAGACAACCTAAGTTCCCAGATGTCTCCTTTCCTGCACTGAACTCTGGCTTATTGGGCTCATCCTTTGCCTCAAAGTAATCACAGTATGAAAAACTGTTCTTGTCTTCTCTAATACAACCTACTGCTCTCCTCAGTCCTTGATAAACAACGGATGCTCAGGGATTTTTTATAACATGTACTGATGGCCCTGCATCTTTCAGTCCTCTATGAGGAAGCTACCTTGAACTTCTGAAGATCAGGAGGCAGCCTTACCAACATGTGTACCTCAATTTTACAAGACAAGTAGGAAACCAGTAGAAGAGAGCAAAGGAAGTGAACATGTTCTTTCTTATCACATGATTTTATTACTCTGCCATAGAAATTATTAGTGCATGCTGCAATATTTCCCTTAAATGGTTCTATAAAGTTATACAATTGGCCTTAAAAAAAAGATCTTCCATGCTAAATCTGGTATGCCCTTTTCAAATTTAAAAGTCCAGAAGAGCCAGACACTTGAGCTTAGTTCTTTTATAAAGACCACTTCCCTGCTGTGGAGGCATATCCCGTTCATGGTTCTGGGCTGAGTTACTCCTGCTACCTTCTAACAACTCTTTATATGTGATCTGTGCCTGTGAGCTACTTCAGAGGAGCCATCGGCACACAGTTGTAGCTGTTCAGAGCAGTTACCATCACACGGTCACCCGGTTTTGCTTGTGATGTCTCTCAGCCAAGAGTGTCAGGTTGCAAGGGAAAGTACTGGCTGGCATGTCTACTGTAGATCAAGTTCTTGCCAAGGAAACCTGAATAAACCTTATAAAAATATTCTCTCCTTCCTATTTGTCTTAGATTTTTGATGTTATAACTATTTAATTTATCAAACTCGATTTATTGAAGTATTTACCTTGGATGCTGTTATATTTGATGGTTTTGAGCAAAGAAATGGCTAATTCATAATGACAGTTGGATGAAAAAAAATTGCTGCACCAGGAATTAAACTAAACAAACTCTTGATTTATTTATATTTTTAGCTACAAGTAAAAGCTTAAAGTTAAGTAATAGAGTCCTAAACGCAGTTTTTTAAAAAAATGCAATACAGAAAGGAACCAAACCAAAAAAAAACTCCATAAATCTGAGGAAAATCATATCTACCTGCTCCACCCAAATATTTTAGAGGAGAAAAGAGAGAAGAGATTGAAATGGCTGTTGAATAGCATTCATTTGATGACTCCTGAGCATTTCTTCATAACAAGAGCATATGAGTGTGGGGCCATCTCAGTTCAAGCTCCGTCTTTAGGCTTGAGATTAGGAAGAAGTTCTTCACAGAGAGGGTGGTTAGGGATTGGAACAGTCTGCCAAGGCAGGTGGTTGAGTCACCGTCCCTGGAGGTGTTTAAGGTTAGGGTAGATGAGGTACTTAGGAGCATGATTTAGGGAATGGTGGGAATGGTTGGACTCGACGATCCAGTGGGTCTCTTCCAACCTGGTCATTCTGTGATTCTGTGATTCTGTCTTCAACAGTGCCTCCTGCTAGAGGTGTCCTGCCAGCAGCTTGCACCACTGCTGATTCCACGCATGCTCTGTTTTATCTTAATGAAACTCCTCAATATAGAGAGGAGGCTCCAGGAAGGCTATGGAATGCATGCACCAAAGAAGACATTTGCAGGTGCACAAAATGTAGTCAATGTGTCCTGATAATTCTGACACCAGTTTACATTCATTTTGTCTATTTTTTATGTACAGTGAGCAGCTTAATTTGCAGAAAACTGCTATTGCCCTAACAGTGAAATAAACATTGCCTGTAGGAAAAGGGCTGAGACCACCATCTCACACACATGGTCAATTCATAATCATGCCTGTCACCTATGACTAGACTAGAACAAAGGCCTGGGCTTCAAGGTCTTTAAAATTCAAAATGGTTAAGACTAAAAAATTACTGTGGCCAAAACTTAAGCACCTTTTTTGTACCGTAGCCTGTCATGAGTTGTGATGTTGTCTGGATACACACATCTATTGGAAAAAGGAAATTTTTCCTCCTCGTTTGGGCATAGGTGAGAAAACAAGGAGGAGTAACTGGTATCTGAAATCTTAAAAACAAAAACAGAGACACAGCTCTTTCAGAGAACAGCAGCAATTATACAGCATGTTATATAGCTTTGTCCTTCAGCAAGACACCAGAAAATGAAACACAGTTCTTGCTAACACACCTCTGTGCATCAGTGTACAGTTCACAACTTCAAGAAGTACTTACTTAGGAAATCAAAATTAGCAAACTTGAAACCATGTCTAGCACAAAACACTGCCAGAAAACTGTTTCTTCAAGATGGAAATGTTGAGAATGATACCTAGTTTGTGTCTAGTTCATTCCTATCTTGTCTAAGATGAACTTCCAAACTAAAACCTCAGCAGAGGTAGCTCACAGAGTAGAAAAGGGCCTTGAATAAAAATATACGCGAGCATCCTATCTGAAAGTCGATGAACTCAACTAATTTGCTTTTCTCTCACCTCTGTATATTTAAGTCTTAACTCTAAATTTGGCATAGATCATCATAAACTGATATTTTTTTATCAATAAAGTTTTGAATTATAGTCCAAATATTCAGCTGGCATTAAGCCCATGACATTGATTTTACAAGTTATTTTTCCTATCATCTAAACATTTAAGACTTAAAATATCAGAAGACTTCAGAAACAATAAAGCAGACCCCATGGAATCATGAACTGTGATACAGCAGCTCAGCTTCCGAAATGCCGTGCTGACATCTCCTTACGTTACTAGGCTGGTATGAGTCTTCATGAGTCAGTATGTCACAGGCTCCAACAAATGCCACACAATGAGAAGTAATCAACCTCCACAATGTCTAGCCAGGTGGGATGGGCACTTTACACAGGCAGCAACTCTAAAGTGGAGTCCAAAACCATGAGAAAAGGTGTAACAGCAGCTTTACCCTGACACAGGCCAGGAAATGAGGTATTGAGGAAAGGAGCCCAGTCTAGCTTTGCTGTGCCGCAGGTCTGCCGGCACCTGGCGGTGCTCACAGCTCAGCCTGACTCACCACTATGACTCCTTGGCCTCAGTCCTGCTTCATCACTTTGCACTTGCCTGGTGAGCAGTGGACTGCTGTCTGATGCTGGCTATTGTCACCAGACCTGCTTTGCTTACCTCATTTGGGCACTGCAGGGCTGTGCCCCTGTGGGGACCATCCTTCCCCTGCCTGCCTTGTTTCACCCTCGAGCTGGGCTCTGCTTCCCTGGCAAGGCAGCTGGCTCTCACTGCTTTCTGGCACTCGTGATGGGGGAAAAGGGGCAGGAAGGATGGGAACAGGGACTGGGTTGGAAGAGGACAGGATATAGCTCTTCAAGTCAATGAAATGATGAACATCTCAAATAAGGAGAAAATCTAGGAAGTTGATATAAATATTCAAAGAAGAAGAAGACACCATTCAGTAACCAAAGCAAATCTGAAAAAGGAAAAGGCAGAGATTTCGAATAATTGGTCTGTGGAGACGATAGTAAGGCTGTCTGCTGGGGGTGCAGATTGCAAACCTTTCTCGGCCACAGAAAGAGTCTGTCCACTGTAACTTGAGAAGGGCAAGTCATTATTTGATATGGGAAGGAGACATAACTCTTTATGGAATAATTTATTAATGCCATTTAAGAAATTGAATTCCTGTTCCCTGAGAAATTTATTTATGATATATCAATACATGAAGTCAGAATTTCATTTTATTGCAGAACAGAAATTATGTTAAGAAAGCAGCATAGAAAAAGGAAATACTTGACGTTATTGAACTATTCTAGTCTTGAAGTGGTTTCAATGACATAATGATATATTAATAATATATTTAAATGTTTCAGAAAAGAGCAGAAGGAAAAGTACAAAGCTAAACTTAGAACAAATACTGCTATTCTCAAGATGACTTTAACATTAGTAAAGTATGATGAAAATTATTTATTATTTCTTTCTGAAAAATAATAACAATTACTACAAAATGTTTGCATTTGGCAAAACTCCACCTTCCAGTGGTAATTTTCTGTTGTCATTTTATTACCATTTCTCCCTGCAGTTTAAGAACATGCATATCAACTTCTATTGCAACATCAGGGGAGCTGACAAAATTTAATAGTAGTTTTTTAGTAGCCACCGATACAAGATCCAATTTAGTCTGTGTAGTTTAAGTTTTGCAAATTTGTTTATGAAAATCACTCTTATAAAGCCCACCAGCCACACAACCCAACACTGTCTCAGTGTTGCAGTGCCTCACAAAAAAGTTAGCACAGGCTCACCATGTCACCCCTGCTTCTCTTATTTTTCTTTTTATAAATTGAGCAACTGCCAAGTCAACAACTCATTGATTTCTGGTTCAGAATGTGATCTCATACTTAAGGCCATGAATGATGCACATGCACACACACACACACACACACACACACTCTTTCTGAGCTAGTGCTTGAGCTTGGATAGACACAGTCTCTGCAGTGCCGTTTAAACAAATGTCATCTTCATTACCACAAACGGCTCCACATTACTGAAATGCTGCAAGCTGAATGCTTTGCAGTGGCACTCTGAACAGAGCAGAAGGCATTTGAAGAGTTTCAGCACAGCCTGGTGGGTAAGCTCTGAAAATACATCAGGCCCATCTCAAGGACTTGATGGAGTAATGAAACGTGTGTGAGCTCTGGGTCTCAGCTAACCTCCAGGCAAGGTCAGGCTATCACAAAGTTTCACCTTCGAAACAAAAATTTGATCCTGAGTGCTAAAATTAGTCCCTTTTATTTTTTTCTCTGTATGTTAGACAGCCAAGTGACTGCAGTAGTACTGCCAGACACAACGGTGTGCAGCTGTGGGATTCAAGAGACAGCCCAGCTGATCTGTTGCTTAGTTATTTTTATCCTGGACTTGCAATTATAAAACACTTTTGAACAACAGCTAACACTTAGCTTGAGGCCGTGGTTAGCAGGTTTTGTGCAGCTTAGCTCTATTTGAGAAAATCAATGTTTTCCATCTCATTTTAAACATTTATTTCTAAGCTTTTAGGCTATGCAAGGTCTCCAGCCTGCTACAATATTGTTCTTGTCCTAACAAAGCCAGAGCAGTTTCCTAGCGAAGCTTGTTAGCTTGGGCTTCACGTCTCACCTATAATAAGCTTCACGTTGTTCCTGGAAGCTGTAAAACTAAGCTTACGAGTGAATAAGCTAAGTCACTATGGAGCATCCAGCACAATGACCACCTTCAGCAAGCTCTATGTCACCACCTCGTGGATGTTTGAAATTCAAATTACAATAGGAAGGCAAAAAACCGTATCTCATGCATATACACAGAGAATTCCTAGAAGCAAACAAAACTTCTAAGCTATGTTAAGACAGGCTCCTTCAATTGCCACACTGGGATTTAATGAGATTTAATTGTATGAAGTGTTATTAAATTTGAAAATAATTAAAAGCCAAGAGCTCAGTTTATTCCCTAGTGACTCTAATGATCTTTAGTCCAAAAGTCCAAAAGCACTAGGCACTTGAGGATGGTTTTAATGTTTTCTCTGATTAAGCTAATAATGAAGACATGTGTGAGGCAAGGTTTCATATAGTTCAAGAATTTTCTTTCAAAATACATGCACAAATCAAGTATTAATGTGGCATGGATTTTTTAAAGAATTATGCAGTCCATAGAGCATTGAAATCATTCTAGAAAACAATTAAAGCAAAAAAAAAGTCCTCCAGAATTTTTGCAGTGCAGATGCTGCAGGAACTTAAAAAGCTACAAAACTATTTTTTAAGGAACTGAACTGTAGGAGTGTCCTCAGATTTACACTAAATGAAAATTTGAGCCATATTTTTTATTCTGGAAGTATTAAGTTTTTCCTAAAAGTGTGACTAGTCTCTGTCTCCACACTCTCACAATAGGCAGCTGCACAGAATTCTTTATTTTACTGTCTGAACTAGACAGGCTTTACAGTGGCCAAAGCATCACTGAGCTGATAAGTATCCAAGACTCTTTAACCTTTGATCTCCAAAGTTATGCTAAATTCGCAATTTCGATATGTTCCTCTAATAATAGCCAACGGGCTTTGGGCCTACAGGTTTTTTTTAGATTATCTTCCCACTTAGTCTCAAGAGCTCTGTCTCCGCAGGCCACTTCCTTGGCTGTGTTAGTTTATCACCTAATAGAACTTCAGCTGACAAGACCATCCCACTGACAGGCAAGGAGAACCCCACTGCCTCTGACTGCTGCCACTGATTTACTTAAGACTGAAGACTGCCAGGAAGCACTCGTAAGCTAATTGTGAAAGAAATATTTGATATAAAGTAACACCAAAGTTAAATTGTTTTAAACAAGTGTGACCAAATATATACATTACTCTCGAAGTATTTTCAGCTATGTTTTATAAAGGGAGACGAGGAATATTCAGTAATAAATTAGGAATGCTGCATCTGTTGGGTGACTGTTCCTTTAACGACTTAATGCAAAAGAAAAAATAAGTTTCCTTCCTCTGTAAAGAGAGAATCATGACACTTACCTGGGCTCACACACAGTTTTATAGAATTAAGTGGTGTTTTTTCCCATTCAAATTTCTCGTTTTTATCCATGTATGGGACGGCACAAGATTTTGTGCATTTAGAAGAAAATTATCAGTTTGCAGAGTCCAATAGAACAAAATTATTTCCACTTGGAATGTATTAATTATGTTTTTATTTGTTCTAAAAACAGTAGGTTGAAATCCAGCAAGATATAGTAAAAAATCACAACTGTAACATATAAAACCTCATAAGGAAAAAAAGGAAAAGCAGCTAAGTATTTTCCAGTTCTGAAAACAGGTCAGAAGCATTCATGGAAGCAGTCCCTTTAAATAACAGTAAGCTTAAGACACAGATATGCAAGCATGAAGTATTTTAGGCTCTAAGAGTAAAAAAATATGTTTTCTATCAGTTTTCTTGCAGTCATTCAAATGCCAATCTCTGAACTTCTCTTTGAGTTTATCATTGAAATCTCAGATTAATATCTGTGGAGCAATAAGGACACCTTGAGGCAAGTTGGAAAAATTCACAGATTTCTATTCCACATTGATATCTATAGATTCTCCATGAATCTGAATTCCTTGGAATTGCCACATAATATAAATGATAAGCTCTTAAAACTGTTTGGCAAAGTCCCACAAGTTCCACAGAGTATTATTAAAGCATACTTGGTCAGCCCTCCTGAAATGCTAGAATATATGCTCACTAATTAGGTTAATTTACTTGCTAATAGTTTTGAAGGCAGATCTGGTTTTGCAAACACACTAAACTTGTTGTTCTGAGTTGCTTTTCCTCTTGTTACAGAAGTAAAAAATAATTCTTTCCCACTGCACTGCATAGTATTACACTGTACATATTTTTAAAAGAAAAAGTATAAAAATAGTGAAAAAGGTTTCTGAAGAAGTATTAAATGCAAATCTACACAAAAAATAAACTTTCACAGTTCTTCACTCTCTACATGTTTCAAGTATTCCTTTAAATCTGTACCTTTGAAAAACTGATATAACAGTAAATGTTTTCAAAAAAAGACGGGAAGAGGAATAAATCTTATACTCCATATTCTGTTGAAAAATATTTGCATATGAAAAAGCATTCCTTTTTTTTTAATCACCTCTAAGTCAGAACTGGAGTTGTGGGGCCATTTGTAGAGCTTTCTGTTCCCTTAGTGCTATCCGCAGCCTTAGAATCATCACATACTTCAGAAGGCTCATTTTCTTCTGGTGTTGGTGGGGTAAGATCAATAGTGATCAAATCAGTTTCCCGATCTGTTTTTTCTACTTCGCTGCAAAATTCAACTTTATCTTCCTGCTGGCTTTTTTTCTTTATTTGTCCATTCTGTGCAGGGTAGGTACTGGCAATAGTATCATACAGAAACTGGTAATGTTCCTTAAATACAGAGAGAAGAAGTTAGTATAAATTGAATGCTCAGAACCCAAGAGTAAACTATTTCTTTGTTTTCTTAAATTTTTGAAATGTAACATGCAGATGAACGCAACACTACATATGAAACAGCTTCTACAGTTTTTGATATACAGTGCTGCTTGTGTGGTTTATTCTGATTTCATGCATACGTAACACCTCTCTGCCTGCATCAGTTGTTCCCAGTTGAGTTACTCATCACCCTTTTCATTCACAAAATCCCCCAAACATGGAGATTTTAGAGTACCTAAGCTGTAAACAGCATGTATTGCAATGTTTCAAGGAAAGCCATCTAATATCTTCTCCCGCATCGAAGACACCTAGGTCTGCTTTGTTAGTAAATGCACAGGGCCACAAAGACACAATTCCTCTGGAGTAATTTAAACAACATAAGTTGATGGCTGCTGCCCTATGAAATAGAGTTAGCCTCCTAATTCTGTGGAAGTTAAGGGACACTGTGCACATACATCCATGTATCAATTGCGGAAACATCAATATATGCAATTTTTAATTTTATAATACGTAATAGGTGTTATAGAATTTCACCTCTGGACATTGCACAGGCTCTTTATTCTTATCAGTAACAGACAATTCCCAAATAGTAGTGATTGGCTGTGAATGTCCTGATTAGTATTAGTGTTCCCTATACAGAAATGATGCATAAAGTTATGAGGATCTTAGTGATCATGACAGACAATCTCAATTTTTTCTACTACTTTTTTATAAGTAAGTTTTACTTACAAAGCTGGAGACCATTCCAAGCCTGGTGCGACGAAGAGCTTTTACTACTTGGAAGATATCTACTACTTCTTCTATTTCTGCACTTTCCAAAAGGGTCATTAAAGCACAAAATACACCAGTTTGCTGTGATCCATCTCTAGAAGAGGATGCAAAATGCACATGTAAATATAAAAGGTAAAAATAACAAGTCCTTTGACTAAATGTTAGTCTACCTAATGAATTCCATTTCCAAAATGTTTTTCACTGGACTGAAATTAGGAATATCTCTAGGACACATACAAGACACGGTTTATCTAAGGGCTACCTGGATCTCATGTGGCCACTTAAGGGGTAAGAGAGAAATTAGAAGCTTCAGATTTAGAGTCCCAACAATTGTTTGCAGGATTATCCTGTTTTAGTTTAAATGCAAGGCTATTCCTGGAAATGGGCCTGAAAAAAGTGGGTTTATGTACGGAAGCAAAAAAAGTACTTAAAAGATCTGTTGGATCCTCACTAGCAGTATGCTACCAGAGTACTCTGACCTAGTACTTCTTCTCAAATTGTGCGTACTAGGCAAGAGCAGCTAGATCTGACCACCTACTCCACACCCACACTTGCCAAAGAGAATTGTGCTCACTTTTCTGCACTACAGTGAAAAGTTCAAGCTTCAGCAATTCAAGGAATCTTCAGGAGAACTGAGTCTCCAGACACATGGAAAGGCAAGTGGGAAAAGGTAGGCATCCCAGAATTGTGGTTGCTACCTGTATCCAGAATTAAGAGCTACGTTTCAGACCCACCGGCAGTGAATGACAAGGGGGACACTGCGGGTACTCCTGTTGTCCTCAGTGACTAGTCTTCGTGGGATTTTTTGTTTTAGGTTGAGAATCATGCTGATCAAATCTTTGGGGTTTTCTGGAACATTGAAGCCACTCCACTTGTGATACTGATATTGATACACCTTCTGTGTTTCTTTCATCTGAAAATCAGCAGTGGAGATATAGTCAATGTTCAGGTTAAAATAAAGGTTCATGTAGTACATCTATTGCAGATGATTTACAGTAAATAAATTAATGGACAAACAAACAAACAAACAAACAAATAAATAACGTTCCTGAGAAACTGCATGGAGATGTGAGTTCTACCTCATGAATTTGAGATATAAGCTTTGTTTGAAGTACAAAAGACAGCTGACCTCTTGAGACTCTACTCGCATCATCTCAGCAATTCACTAGTTGCAAAATTTGAGTTAACTTATAGCATTTATCATGACTGACTAATGGTCTGGAAGAGATAATTATCGTGGGAAAAATAGTGTACAGTGGGAACTGTCTCTTCTCTTTCTTTAGGATAAATTTATAATGGTGAAACAAATTTAAAACTTGGTTTTGGAATTTACAAAGAAACTTTTACCTTCAGATGTGTAACATCAAATGCACGTATGGTATAGCTAGAACAACAGTTGACATCAGTCATTTGAACTTCTATGCCATCGTAAGTTTGTTTTCCTTCTCCCCAGTACTGTGCACAGAGTTCCTAAAATGGATAAAACTACAAGTCAGTGCTCACTCTTCAAACTTCTTTTCTTCCACGTGCACTTAGAGAATATATTGACTATAAAGTATTAGGAGTGTCATTGTGTTTTAAAATACAGCATCATACACACTTCCGCTTGAAACTTCATTAGAAAGTAACTCAAGAAGCTAAATAATACAACAAATCATATTAGAAATCCAAATTCTTCATCCTGTGAAACACACAACTGGAGGAAGGGCATGTGAGAGTGCAGTGCAGAGTTTTCTTTGCATATAGAGGACAGTTAATACGCCAGTGTGAAGATGATGCCCTCACCTGATCTCCTTCTTTCAATTCTGTCAGCATAACAATGGCTTTGACTTTTCTTTGGAAAACCATTTGCCAAAAGTCAGAGATAGTTTCTAGCAGTGGTCCCTGTGTTGCAATCATGGCTTTTGGACCCCAGTAACCCTACAAAAGAAATTTTAATATTTTTTAATTAAATTAATTTGAAATGTGATTGCCAAGCAGCAGAACCCGTTGCTGTTTAAAGAATACCCAGTGTAATGAACTAATGAACCTCTTTGTTTATAAGGAAAATATGCCTATCACAGTATACAATGGTCTTACAGGAATTCTATGAGCTAAACATTACTAAACTCAATCCACCTCACCCTGCTGTTTTCTGTAAAGCCTATTTTAAGGGCTAAATGATTTAGTTCTACACAGCTGTTTAGTTTGACCACTAAGAAAACGAGCTTATACCACTCAAAGTTGGTGCATCAGGTAGTTCACAGTGGGCTACCCAAAAGTAAAAATAAATTTACTTTGAATAGACATCAGAAGTGTGCAGCACTCTAAATGATTCAGATAAATTGGATTTAGCTAGTAATTCCATTAAAATCAGTTACTTCATTGGTGAGCCATTAGTGCTTTCCTTCTTTCTATGTTTAGTATCCCTATTTGAGACTTCATAGTCTAAGACCATGTAAGGGAAAAAGATTCATCATATTTCTGTAGCAAAATGTAGAAGATTTTGATGATTAAAACTAGAAATGGTTTTGCCAGCCCATTGTCAGACCTTTACCCCTTATTCAGGTAAATCCTATTCTATTTGTGAACCCAATAAGAGAATAAGAGCTCAAGCTAGAATACAGTTTTAGCTGAATGTTTCTAAAATACTTATAATGGATCCCCTAAATACATACAGTTATGAAGGAAGCATTGATGTATTTGCTCGATTCATCACAGTCACTTTCCTCATCGGAGGAATCATCTGAATCATGTTCACCCTCCTTACTGCATTCATCTTCATGCCTGATCGGCACTCGGTTAAAGTCATCTGCGTGAGACACAGTGTTACTGTCATGCCACTCTGCTGCTCAGGTATAGCACTGCGGGGTGGGGTGAGGGGCTGTCCCGCATGTGCAGGGAGGGAAAATAGATAGAAAAAGGCTAGTCCTTTCACAGCACACTACAGAACAAAGGCCACTCTATTTAAGATAAGTTGAAATACTCCCAATAATTCACGTTCTTAAAAACTCTTATCTTCTTTTTTAAACTACTATGAACAGGCTGGACTGCTGGGCAGAGTCCAATAGCATGAGTTTTAACACAGCCAAATGCCAAGTCCTGCACTTGGGGCACAACGACCCTGTGCAGCTACAGACTAGGAGAAGTCTGGTTAGAAAGCTGCCTGGAGGAGAAGGACCTGGGGGTGTTGGTTGACAGCCGACTGAACATGAGCCAGCAGTGTGCCCGGGTGGCCAAGAAGGCCAATGGCATCTTGGCTTGTATCAGAAACGGCGTGAGCAGCAGGTCCAGGGAGGTTATTCTCCCTCTGTACTCGGCACTGGTGAGACTGCTCCTTGAATCCTGTGTTCAGTTCTGGGCCCCTCACCACAAGAAGGATGTTGAGGCTCTGGAGCGAGTCCAGAGAAGAGCAACGAAGCTGGCAAAGGGACTGGAGAACAGGCCTGTTGAGGAGCGGCTGAGAGAGCTGGAGGTGTTTAGCCTGGAGAAGAGGAGGCTGAGGGGAGACCTCATTGCTCCTGAAAGGAGGTTGTGGAGAGGAGGGAGCTGGCCTCTTCTCCCAAGTGACAGGAGACAGGACAAGAGGAAATGGCCTCAAGCTGCACCAGGAGAGTTTCAGTCTAGAAATCAGAAAGAAATTTTTCACAGAAAGGGTCATTGGGCCCTGGAACAGGCTGCCCAGGGAGGTGGTTGAGTCACCTTCCTTGGAGGTGTTTAAGGCACGGGTGGACGAGGTGCTGAGGGGCATGGGTTAGTGTTTGATAGGAATGGTTGGACTCGATGATCCGGTGGGTCTCTTCCAACCTGGTTATTCTATGATTTTATGATAAGTTTCTAATATTACAGTATTTGGAAAATTAATCAAATACATTTCAGTAAGGTAATTTACTGTCCTACGTTTTTTCAAAATTTGTTAGGTTTTCTTACAGAAGATAACAGATAAAATGAGGGAAGGTCCATGGAAAATACTTACATGGAATTATGTTTCCATTCCTATTTTTGCTTTTATTTTCCTCACGATTCCCAGTGTTCTGTGTTCGCCACCCCTTATAGGAAGGTAATCTCTAAAGAAAGAGGATGTTTGGTATTATGCTTCATTAAAATGGTTCCTGGGATCATTGTCCCCTCTGCACACCCACATCCTGTCTTCGTATCTCAGTGCCTCACTTCTTATTTTAAATCTTCAAACTTTGGTCACATCTGGACTATGGTTTTAAAATGCCTTGTATACCACATGCAATGGCACAGGACATCATTCACAGAGACACAAATAATCTCTCTATGCTCCTCATCTTTGTTAAAAATATTAACATCAAAAGCAGAAATAAAATTTCATGAATTTGCATAAAGGTGAAGAAACTGCTTCTGTGCCAGAAAAATAAAATAATCACAGAAGTGATCTGTTATGTGTGGTCTCTCTGTCTCAAGGCTACTGTGCAAGGAACTTTCTAATGTGAGAGGTAAGAGCCTTAGAAAACAATGCTTATTTACCTGGAACTCTGCCTCCAGCAAAGAAGGATCACTCGGAGGATCTTTTCTTTTCAGATTATTGAGATAGGAGTGTAGTTCTGAGAGACTGACCTCTGTTTCTCCATACTGATTGTATTCCACTAGTGCTTGATGAATAAGGATGTACTGTGACTGGTGTTCCCCATTTGAATAGTTTAAAAATAAAGATATTAAAGAGTAGAAAAAAATTAATATCACTCTTAAAACCATTATAAGAAACTATTACTCCCATGATGTTATTAGCATTAAGAATTACTGTTAAATAGGCATTAAATATAAGTATTAAAAATAAGAGTGATTTCTGAATTACACATTTTGGAACACATCTAGTATGTTGGATGAAATGTTCTGCAAATAAATGTAATGTCAGACAATAAATACGAGATTCAAAACTGAGATTCGAAAGATGTACAAAACAATTAATTCTTTTAAAATATGCATTGCATCTGTCCATAACTTATGTTATACTCTCAACTCAACTGAAAATCCCACCTGGACAGACAGTTTTTAGAATCTGAAAATTGAGTTTGACTGTACAAGCTCAATTTTTCATTTGTGAATTTTATGCCGAAAGATGGATTATCAAATGTAACATGTTCTTGGCTTTGTTTTTAAGCTTAATCTTAAAAGGCTGAAGTTTCTACAATTGAAAAAATGCGTTGAATATTTTGCTCTCAATATTTTTCAGAGCTATATTTTCTGGGAAAAACTTCAACTGAACTGTATTAGATTCCGAGACCAAGCAGTGCACTTCTGAGTAATACTGCTGCAGCCCTAGCAAAGAAGAGTTCTAAATGACCATAGTTTTAGTGAGATACCTCTACTTGGACCATGAGGCACCGCTGCCGACGCAGCTTCACAACATAGCCATAAACATCCACTCTGCCTTCTGCATCCAGCCCCTCCAGCATGGCATCAATTCCTATATATGTCCCAGTGCGCCCAACACCAGCACTGCAAAGCACAAAGGGATTTGGTTATCAGGATGGAATGATCTGTCCCAGTCCCAGTCTGAGGGGAACAGTCAGCAAGAAAGCAAAAGTGTAACACTGGAATATGAAGCAACTGAATAGTTCTTGCTGGAAATTAATTTGCAACACAAACAATGATGCATTGGGTTTATAAATATCTTGTAATGCAAGTAAGGGAAATAGTGTCAAATATGGTGGTCATTGCCGGAATAGCCTGACATTTATGTGACTGATTCCCAAAAGGCTGTGTATACTCAGATATCTGAGTATCCTTCAGAAAACAAATCTTTTTGTGCATCTTTGGCTGCCTCTCTCTCAAGTAATCAAGTCAGAAAATTTGGGATTAGCCAAACACTTTTGCCAGGTCCTTTTCCTGAAAGTCTTCATTTCATGTTCATTTAACATTATCATGATTTTTTTTAAATAATATATGTTTACCTGCAATGAACCACTATTGGGCCACTAAAAAAGTTGCTGAGAGCATTAACTCTGCGTCGGAGTTTAAGAAGAAGATGTGGGTCCTCAGGAACTCCGTGGTCTGGCCAGCTTGTGAACTGAATATGAGTGACATCTCTTCCTGTCGTCCTTTCTCTTCCCTAGACAAAGTGAAGTGTGGGTATTTTATACACCAAGCCGAAATCAATAGCAGATATACAAAGCAGAAGAAAAGTAAGGGCAACATTCATCAAATGTTGAAACAGAAATTTTAAACAATGTGCTGTAATGCTGTAATCCCAATGACCTCTCAGGTTATAATGTTTTTCATAGTCAATTTTAATTAAAATATATCCATGAACCAAGAATAAGCAACTCCAACAGAGGACAAGCTAAAATATTTCTTTCTCAGGTTAGCCTGTGATCCAGACTATACAACAGATTTAATAAATAAATAAATTTAAACTGTAAATTGGACTCCTACCATTTCAACATAGATACAAGAAAACCTACAATTTTCAGTGAGACTGATTCTCTTAAGTTACCTGATTAAAGATTAAAATCATGCCCGATCTTTAGTCCTAATTTCACATATTACTGCTATATTAAAAAAGAGGACATACATTTTGATAACCAAGATTATAACACAAAATAAGAAAGACATCTCAATGGCATTCTTTCACTGTCCAAGGGTTAGTATGGTTATATGGGTATTTCCTCAATAATTAATCCCCCAATTCTCACTCAAAGTTGAATTATCCAGTTGGGGCACAGTTATTCATACAGTTATTTCCCATTGTTTCAGTAACTGTATATCATTATTCCACCAGAAATATAGAAGTCTCCACTTTCTTGTCAGGGAGTACTCTTTAAGTTCACAACATCAGTTCTATCTATGTTGATATGATGTCAGCCAAATAGGGTGCAGACAGTTCTAAAAATACCAGTCCTCAACCTGCAGCAATCTCTCATTTCCAATGCAGATAGTTCTAGTTGCAGAGTGATGTCTCTGTTAAGCATTAACTAGTAACATTACAATATTCTCACTGTGTTTACACTAAGTTATAACTTTGTTTTAATCACACTGCTTCCTGAGTAAACTTTAATGCAACATGAGACAGCAGATTAGGAATTTCCAGCTGTAATTATGATGGTCAGTCTGTTGCTTGATTATTTGCTGAAGACCTGTCAGCAGATTTACTCTTTAGTCTTAATGCTTTTAGCTATAACTTATGTTCCATTTACTCTCACTGAAATATTTTTGGAAAGGGCCTGGGAGAAGCATTTAGCCTTAGATGGCAAAATTTATTCTCAGTCATGCACAAAGCAACTAATGTGATTTCAGACATATAAAAGAGAGCAATTAACAAGCCTTAATGAGTCTACATATAACCAAAGGGTAACTTTAGACCACCTATATTTGTAAATGCACTTGAGATTATCAGAATTTTTAACTGTCATACTGTACAATTATCATGAGGGTAGATGATGGTGCTCTATGAGTCACACTGATTTGACTTGTAGAAGGTTATGCTGAGATACACATAAACCAGTAAAATTTCTGTGTTAAATAATAAGCTAAATATCTAAGGAAACCATAGTGTATTACATTTTTCCATACTTAACAGGATATTAAGCTTCCTTTTAAAAATAGATTCCAGAGTGCTAAAGGAAATACATTTTTAAGTTGGAAATATATGGTTAACTCACATTTCTTGTAAGAAATGACAGCTACATATAATAAATTGTTCTCTTAAACTATATCTTGCTTAGGTAAAAACAGTAGAGCATCTTCCATTGATAACTGACTCTTCTCCCCTGAAACGGATCTCTCAATGATACCTACAGACTCCAGATAGACATTCCACTTCCAGTGAGTCTTATACTTTTGGATCAACTTACGTTTGTGATGTGTAGCTTCTGAATGACATAGTCTGGACATGTTTTACTTTCATTGATCTTCACAATGATGTCCCCATATGTTGCAGAGCCGTTCTCCAATGTTGGCCAGTACTGAGCACATTTATTCTATGAAGATATGAAGTTAGGTGAGCAGCACAATACCAAAGTGGCAGAGCTGAGAATTAGAAGAAAGTCTGAAGGCAACTCCACATATTTTTTTTCAGGTTCTCACAGGTGTGAGAAAAGGCTGTCACTGCTTAGGATATCAGGGCTAAATAATTCCAAATATCTAAAAATTCAGGTCTCTTAGCTGAAGTTTATGCCCAGAGAAATTAGCTTGGAACATAAAGTGAGGGGGAAAGTCCTGCACACTAGTTAAAAAAGTGAACAGCTACTCTTGCTGCTGCCTGAAGGATGTAGAAAATTTTGTAGCTACTTCTGTGGCTTCTTTTTCAGTCTTCTGCAAGGGACATTGCTCCTGCCTGCCTTTAATGTCAAGTTGGGGATCCTGAAATCTGAATGCTGCTAACGTTTTCTTTTCATCTTTAAAAGCAGTTAAAACAGCAATAACCCTTCTTTGTGGTGTACCTGGAATTAGGAACAAAAGCAAGCCAGTAGCTCCCAACATTCCAGTTAAAGGAAGGACAAAGACAATGGATAAAAAAATAATATTCTGTCCAGGAGTTACTGAGGGTGTTGCCAGGATATCAGAAAATAATAGACAGAAGAAAATATAAACAATTTATGACATATCTGTGAGGAACTAAAGTTCTGCCTTGATCTCTTTTCTGGATTTATTAGTTGTAATTTGGAAGCTCACCTTCTGCTACTGACAGCTGTGACTAAAGAGACATTTTCTGATATGACAGGTGATTCCACAAGGCAAGACTGTTTTGGCATGCTTTCCAACACAGGTTCTCCCACAATGAGACAACAGAAAAGAATGAAAACAAAGTACTCAGAAGAAGATGTAATTCACCACAGCACAGCAACCCATTCTGTTTTCAGACAAAAGAAGGATAGAAAGATAGATGGAAGGATGGGTGGATGGATATTTCTCACCCTCTTTCCTTCCTCACAGCGAGTCACCATGACAATAATTGTTGCCTTCTGTTCCCAGATCATTCTCCAGAAATCATCCATGGTTTCATCCTTGGGGCCTGGCAGGAGATATTTGAAGGGAGTTTTTTAAGAGGGCAGCTACATGAAAAAACACCTGCCTTATTAACATGCTTAGCCACACAGTCTGAAAAGCTAACCAGAAATCACACAAAAAACAGCCACACACTTCATTTCATTATGACTGCTGGCTTTAGGCTACAACATTTTAAAAGTGTCATGTATATCTTTACTGTATTGCTGTGAAATCTGAAAACTTGTGGTCTATAATTATATATTATAAGAAATCTTCCTTTGAAGTACAATTCACTCATCTTCACAAAATTCCCCAAGCAAAAACGCTTTGGCTACTTTTTCATATTAAATTTCAAAATGTCAGATTTTCAATTTCTCTTTAAATTTACTAATACTATTTTATTACTTTCTAACAAAAAAAAATGGGCAAATAAAGAAGGCACATTCTTCTAAGGTTAAAAATTACCTTGTGCAGCAATGTATTTTCTTGGTTCTTTGAAGCCCTATAAAAAGTACAATATTGTCAACTTTTCAAAAGGAAGCATGAATAGTTTAAAAGGTTTGCAACTTTACAAATAAATACTATGTGCAACAGACAGTTAATACCAAATACATTATAAAGATGGAAAGAACACAAACGGAAATATTCCATTGTGATATTTGATGCATGGAATGTGCAGGCTGCAGAATTTCTTCAATAGCGCCTAAGACTTTTTTGACATAGAAGTCACTCACATCAATATAGCTTGCATTGATATAGTCTGATCCTGGGTCTCCTGGGATTTCTGAGAGTTCGACACGGTTATCATCATCTGTTTAAATAATTTAAAACAAAATATTTATATTTTGATGCAGAGGAAAATATTCACAAAGCATGCAGAATTTGTAACAAATACTCACATGGAAGGATATCAATGTAACGATTTTTGTTCTGATTATGGCTTTTCTTGGCCTCCTTTATTGAAAATTTACTGAAAACCCTAGGAATACTCTGTAAAATACAAAGTTTCTTTTATTAGGTAAGCATATATTTAAAACAGCTTCTACTTACAGTCAAATGCATATGCAAGAAATTTGGCTCTACTGAATCTGGAAGATAATACTCTGTTTCATAAAATACTACTTCATATATTACTGATATCTAAGATAAACAAATTTCTTTTCCCTTCATATAAATAACATGTCTCCACAATTACATATTTTTCATATCCCCATGGCTATGCAATAAGAGTATTAAAAATATGCATTAAAAAGTGCTTTAGAATGACAATGAGTTAAACTGTGTATTTTATACTTTAGCTGAAAAACACCTTCAGGAACAAAATTAAGTGCTATCTTCTTATACTGAAGAGACCTTCATGGCAAAATTAACTGAAGTTTATTTGACCTTTGATGAGAATTCACTTAATTTTCTAGATTGTTTTTATTTATTTATAAGCAGTGCATAGTCTTAAAACATGCTCTTAAACAGGATTCTTCTAACCACCTGGCTACAAATCTGTGGTATATTTTGAGCAGTGTCAAACCTGAAATTCATCCAAGAAAAGTCTTCCTTCATCAGCAATCTTCCTCTTGTACGTGTCTAGCAATTGCTCAGCAGGTATTGGCTCTATGTTCAGAAGTTGCTTGTCATCATCTTTAACTGTGTAAATATGTTAAACATTTATCATTACTGATTTTGAAAATGCAAGTTACATTTCATTAAATGTGATTCTCAAATTTTCAGGTGAATTAGAAAAGGAAACGTCTTTATTTTAAATAAACATGTTTATGTTTTAAAACAAAGTGGTGTTACCTGAGCCAGCTGTGAGCAAACAGGCCCTGGGCATAAGAGAACTTGTTCAGCTCTACAGCCTGACAGGAGATACCTCAGGAGAAGACCGCATGCCAGGACATGACTGTTAAGTGGTTTTGCACAAAGTGGCAATAGTCCCATTCAGGTCACAGCAAGAGCCCCAATATCCACAACATTTAAATAGCCCTGCCCTCTACTTCAATTCTGATCATTTCTCATCAGTGGTACAACAGATTATTGCATTTTCCACACATTCCCCAATTTTTACTCTGAGAGGCAATATTTTGTAATATCTTTAAAGATAAAGTAATGATTGGACAAGTTTTAACATCTCTAATTAAACATTTAGTTGATTTTTATTTACATTGGATAGATTATTTAACAACCATGTGCCTAAGCAAATGGATTTGAATATCAAGACAGTCTTGGCCCCCATTTGATCTAGTTAATTTTTGTGGGCTTTAATGTCATGAATTATTTTTTTCTTGGATTTTTCTGGTATTGAGTGATTCTGTCTTTCTTCACAGGTTTTGAAATCTTGTGCAAAAAATTTCTCATAAAGTTTGGTTTCATCTTTTTGAAATTTTGCAATAAAAAATGACTGGCTTACATTTAAATTCTTGCTTGAAGCTGTATTTGAGTCTGGACTTACTGTCAGTGTTAAATGTATCACAACCTTGTTCTTGGATAACAAAATTTGGTACATAATTAAGTAACAATTAAAAGTTTTTCAGACACTGATGAGCTTTCAGTTTACTGAAAATTTCAGTTCACTTAAGTATAAATACTTCTGCTATGCATTTACTGAAATTACATTGAGTTTTTTTTCACCTAAATGAAGTGTTGTCATGTTGGTATCTATAATATATATATAGAGACTAGAATGTACAAAATTCAAAAGACAGCAGCAAGACACATGACCAGTTTTATTTCTACTCGTTAAATATATGAAAATACTTACATTCAACAAGGCTTGTGCCTTCAGAAGAATTGCTGTAAGAAGCCAAAAAAAAAATCTGTAAAAGCTTTGACCAGTAAGACCTGTATTTGATAATGATTTAAATAAGACCAGGTTTGTGTGTGAACATCAAGACGGTTCTTAGCCAGCCGACCACATTGCAAGCTCTCCGTGAAACACAAGTGCTACCACTGGGACTCACAGGCCCTGCACAGAGGTGGCTGGGATCCTTGTCTTCCTACTGTGAGCATTATTGAGAGGGAGAAAGAAGGAAACCACATCAAAAAGCTTAATCACTTGCATAATTTTGTTCATATGACCTGTCTCAAACTTGTCTTTAATTTGGAGTTGTTGGAGTGAATGCTCAGATGACCTGTTTCTCTTGCTAAATAAGCGACAATAAACTAACACATATATAAAATATAATGAAATTAAGTTTAAATGCTAAGGAACCATGAACAAGTCAGACTTTCTGGAGCTGTACAAGCAAATATTACTTTTACTTCCCCAAGCATACTTTGTATTTGAGCAAGAGCAGCTCCCCTAAAGGGAAGAGTTGGGGCGGGGGGCAGGGAGAAGGGCTTGGAAGAGATGAGTCCCCAAGTTCTCCTGCTGCCAGAGGGCTGAGAGGTTGCTGAAGAAACTGCCCTAACTCCTCCTTTCTCTACCAGCAGAAAATGCCCTTCACACACTGCACCATCTCACTTCACAGCAATGGCAGGAGTCAGCCTGGTT
Source organism: Clamator glandarius (assembly GCA_033459285.1). NCBI lineage: Eukaryota > Metazoa > Chordata > Aves > Cuculiformes > Cuculidae > Clamator > Clamator glandarius. Next base: position 49,868 of record JAUNZM010000356.1, on the reverse strand, counting down.
TCCCAGGTCTCTGGTACAGTCGTAAGGGAAAGCAATGACCGCTCTTCTGTCACCATCCACTATCATACAACTACCAAATCACGCAGAGATGACTACAACAAAAAAGCCTCTGTGAAATATTGTTATGGGTGGACAAGCATTTGAAAGAGTTCCAAGAAAGTGTATTATTTTTATTACTTTTAACTTAAACCAGGAAGGACAAGTTTACAAGATATTTGTGAATATTTTTTCACAAAACTAATGACAAAACATTTTTTCTAGCAGGTAAGTGCTTCTACTTCCCAAGACAGGATATAGCAAAGAGATTTTAAATCTATTCATTTGTATTTGCATTCCCAGACAAAACACCTAAAATTGAGGTTTTATGGAAGGATTAAAAGGTAAAAGAATGTTTTTTTTCCAGTATTAATTAAATATCAAATTCATAAAATTTTTGCACTACCTGTTGGGAAATCTTGTGGAAAAACAGAAAGTCTCCCCTATTTATGTAAGAGAGGTAAAGAAACATGACACTTACCTAAGCTTTTTTTTGTGAAGATCATAAATTTTGTACAGAACAAGTAGTAAAGCAATTGATGTCACAATGATCAAGAACGCTAAGAATATAATAAGTGCTCTAGAATTGTCTAGCAAGAGAAAAAGAATAAATTTATTATTTCTTGAATACATAATGGCATTTAAAAATCACATGTTTTTTCCTTAAAAAAAAAGAAATCTGATACTTCCTAGAGCCATGGCTCATTGATTTTTTAGTGAAAAGAACTAAACAATTATTTTTATGAGCTAGTTTAAGTTTGTTAATCCAAAGTGCCAAAAACTTTTAAGGTCACAGAAAAGGAGGGAATTTTATTTCTTCATTAAGAACAATTTCACTTAAACTCTCCATGCCCACCTTTCAAAATGCTATAACTCGCTCAGTGGCTCAGCATTACAGTGGTTGTCTCCTGCTCTCTGAGACCTGTACAGCTGAGCAGTGTGGAGCTCTCAGATGTTCTTGATCTGGGAGCTGGGAATCCCTGACAAGTCACAGACGTTCAGCTCCTGAAAAGCAGGATCTGAATGCAGGAGAATCATCCTAAAGTGGATAATTTAATTGGCAAAATGAACTTCTAGTTCCTTATGACCATTTCCTGAAGAAACCACAGCTATGTAATAATTCTAAACCATAGTCGATGACTTGTCAACATTATTATATTTTCAAATGCAGATTAACTTTTAAATATGAAACAGGAAGTTTGGGTATTTATATAGGAATAGTCGCACAGTTTACAATATTAATCTGTACTATGCTAGTCCAACAGTAAAAATGTCGTATATGTTTACTTACATCTGGTTTTTATACTCTTCTTTACTGGCTGTCCTTTATGTTCTCCATTAAACACTAAGATCTGCATGCAGCACATGAGAATAATAGAGATGTTAAAATATAACAAGTAAAAATTTATGCATAGAATTTTTTTAAATAACAAAGCACAATGGATATTCAAAATGCAGCCATTTTGAATGAATCAACCTCACTGACAGAGGCACCTGCTGTCAATATTTGTATAGATATTCATAGTGCAGCCCAGGTTTCTACCTAAGTTACAGCAAGATGTAGATTCAAAAATATGTACATGACTGGAAAAAAGAGTTAGTGAAGCAGAAGACAGGTTTTACACAATCAAAATCAGATGTGTCTCAAGGAAGAAAAAATCTCGTATCAACTTAAAATCAAACCTCTCAAATCTGAGAAATAACCATGCAATGTATAAAAAACATCATTATTTTATTTGCTTCAACAGTAAACTCACAGAGATCCAGTGAGTCTTTTCCGACCTGGTAATTCTGTGATTCTGTGAATTGAATAATTTTAATGCAAGTTCCTGTGTGGGAAGTAATGTATAAAAGCTTAAATTATGGAAGCCAAAATAAACTTTAAAATAAGCTACTTTCTTGGGGTACTTTAAGTGGTGATGAAATACTGACTTTGTTTAGATGTGTTTAAAATCTGTAATATATTTTACAGTTAGCCAAGCTTTTATATTTCCTTTACAGAAATTTCTATCAGATCTAATAGATAGCTTGAAGTTTGTAGGTCAAATATTTCACACTTTTCTTGTGAAGAAAAATTAGTCCTATGATTAGACTTAAAGATTTAATACTAGACAGTAGTGAATATTAACAGAATTGAAAAATAGTGTTTTTAATAGTAATATTCTCCTGCTGCAAATTAGCCTAAACGGAAGGAGAAGGAGGGCTTTCAGCATCATTGCTGACTGTAGGCTGAGTTCTTGCTGAACCTACGCAATCATTTAAGAAAAATCACTCCAGATAGAGGACTATGCCCCAGCTCACACCTTCTGCTCTAAAAAGCTGATGTGTTCAGGGATTTAGAATTCTGCAGCTAGGAAGAAAGCCATGGTAGATGGCAAAATCTGGAGGAGCAGCAGAGGTGGCAGAGAAAATAAGAAAGATTCTTCAAAGATAATGAAAGCCAGAAATCTAATGCAGCACTCAAGGTCCAAACACAACTAAACCAAAAGGCGTGCTGCATAGGCTCCAGTTTATTCCCTGAACAATTCGGTGTGCAGATAGATGGGAATCATGACACTCATGGGTGCTTTGGTTGTTTGTTTTGGAAGTTCTGTAACTTGACCCAGAATCCTTTCGGTTAAGGCTATAAGGCTTTCTCTGTTTCCCCAAAAGAAGGCATAATAAGTTTGAAGCAGAAGCAAGGATTTAGAGCCAAGGCAGAGGCCAGTTCCTTCTGTAAGGGAAACTGCTCACTGCAAGTGGTGTACAAAAAGCTAAGAATCACAGAATCACAGAATAACCAGGTTGGAAGAGACCCACCGGATCATCGAGTCCAGTCATCCCTATCAAACACCAAACCATGACCCTTAGAACCTAGTCCACCAGTGCCTTGAACACCTCCAGGGAAGGTGACACAACCACCTCCCTGGGCAGCCTGTTCCAATGCCCAATGACCCTTTCTGTGAAAAATTTCTTTCTGATATCTAGTCTGAACCTCCCCTGGTGCATATTGAGGACATTCCCTCTTGTCCTGTCACTTGGAAGAAGAAGCCAGCTCCCTCCTCTCCACAACCTCCTTTCAGGTAGTTATAGAGAGCAATGAGGTCTCCCTTCAGCCTCCTCTTCTCCAGGCTAAACACCCCCAGCTCTCTCAGCTGTTCCTCAAAAGGCCTGTTCTCCAGTCCCTTCACCAGCTTCGTTGCTCTTCTCTGGACTCGCTCCAGAGCCTCAACATCCTTCTTGTGGTGAGGGGCCCAGAACTGAACACAGTACTTAAGGTGCGGTCTCACCAGTGCCGAGTACAGAGGGAGAATAACCACCCTGGACCTGCTGGTCACGCCGTTTCTGATACAGACCAAGATGCCATTGGCCTTCTTGGCGACCTGGGCCACTGCTGGCTCATGTTCAGTTGGCTGTCAACCAACACCCCCAGGTCTTTCTCCTCCAGACAGCTTTCTAGCCAGACTTCTAGTCTGTAGCACTGCATAGGGTTGTTGTGCCCCAAGTGAAGGGGTCTTGTACTATGGGAACAATGCAAGCATCTGCTCCTACAGGATCTTGTTTTTCTTTTCCAAATACAAAGGTTTCTGAGCAGAACCAGTCAGAAAAATACTGACCAAACTTTGGCACAAAACCTAGACTACTCAAGTTCTCTGATAGTGCATTTCCTCAGTAAAACAGAGAAAAGAGGTAAAGACTGTGGAAAATGAGTGAAACCGGTTCCTGAAAGTATTATAACTCTATCATTCCTACTGATTACTTTCTTACCTAAACTTTATTGAGAGGAAATATTGTTCTCCAAGCAAAAAAATACCAAAAGAGTGAAATGACTGAAAGAATACGACATAGTAGGAGGCCCTCAGGAAAGTGAAACTTGTAAACGTATGATGAGATATATTGTATGGAAACAAGGACTGGCTTGTAAAAGGCTTCTGTAAGGACACATGAAAGGCTTGTATTTTTTATACTGTTAGAACATGCATGCAATAACACACAAGGGACTAGGTACAGTTGCATTGTATTTCCAAAGTAATAGCTGCTTCTTTACTTCTGTGGCTTAAGATCCGTAGATTAACTCATCTGACACCCTATATGCCTTTTTCCCTAAAATCAAGTATGATATACTTACCCAATGAAAATACAGGAATATTTTATATATTTAATTTATTAAGCCTACTTACCGAAAATGTATAGTTCGTCAAGTACAAGAGATCTTTTTTTATAAAATTACAATTATTTCTTTTGGTCTCAGTTTTTCCATCATTTTCCCAAGTCAATACAAATTCTGTCATTGCTCCATACACTCCCCGGCTTTTGCACGTAATTTCTACAACATTATCATCTGTCAATGTTGCATTAACGTCACTCACAGGGTCTGGTTCTGTTCACAAAAGAAGTGTTACTGGTTCTATTCTCATAATTTCAAACCAAACATTTCAACAGCTATACATTTTCACATCTGTCTGTTATCGTCTCTCTCAATAATTCCACACACTTTCTTCTCTAAAAATTACAGTTCCAATTTAACAAGATAAATAAAATCAATTTTTAGTTAACCATAGGCTTATCTGAACTGGAAAAGATGTGAAGTGGAACTGAAAATGTTGGGAAGGTCAACACCTTACTGACACTCAGGCTGCAAAGCTAATGTGATGGCAACACTCTCTTGCATCTGACATCACTTTCTTATTTGAAGAACATGGGACAACAGATAGACAGTGGGAACAAGCAGTTTTCTGTAAGTGCATGTTTCAAAACTTCTGTAAATGAAATATCCTAACAGGAGTAACTAGTGTATTTTAATATTTGGAATAGTATCCTCTTACTTAAAGTGTCACATGGTCTTAAAACTGACCTAAAACCACAAAAAAACCAAAGCCTTTTTGATGATAAGGAATCTACTAGGTCTAATTTGTGTTTTGTAGCTCTAATTTTGTATGTTCCAGCAAATGGGTTTCAGATCAGAGGCACAGCTGGAGGACCTGCCATTGAGAGCTTGAAAATCTTCCAGCAAGAAAGTAGCATTCTGTGTAAGGGAGTTCCATTAGCCACATTTCACTGGAACATGACCATGGAAGTTTGCTTAACTATCACTTCAATTTGCAAGCTGGCATACTGGAAAAGAAAAAAGAGCTAAGATATGTGAGGCTTCATGAGCAGATCAAATATCCCATGTGGGGAGTGGCAGGATATTTTACTTGGATGGCCGAGTAGTTACGATATCTCTGCTTGTTTACATCCACAAGGCAGATTCATTAGATTCTACATTAGTGTACTACTGAAAAATCTGTGATGAGGAAAAAGCAATCATTTCTGGAAGCAATGTGTTTTGTTGAAGGTGAGAATATATTTTACAGAAAGTGAGATTTTTTCTGCTTCCAAGGATTTGTGCTCCACTGACATGGTCTCTTGTTCAGGGAGCCATAAAACTTTTCCAGTCTGCTTGATCGTACTATCAGCTGTTGCAAAAGCTGGAGAAGGTTTAATAAAAATAATTAATTTATGAAGGAAACTGGCTGGTTATTTTCTCAAAAAAAAAAAAACCCAGGAACTGAGATTGTGACCCATAAATTTATTGACCCATAAACTTATACTGTGGACTGCAGTCTTCATGAGTTATTAAAATATCAGCAGCTCCAAAATATAGCATGCTCAAACTAGATTATTGTAAAGACAAAAATCATGATCTTGCTTAAACAAAGGCTATCTAAAAATTAAAGACACTTTTAAATTTCTGTTCCAGTTCTCTTGGATCAAATGGTTTACAGTATCAATCAATTAATTTATAAACTTTTTTTTTCCCCATGAGAGTGCAGGTGGTAATTTTTATCATGTACTCTTCAACTATAAACTAAAATTTGTTAGATCAATGACCCCAAGTAATAGAGAAATTCTGATATTTTCATGAATTGTCTTTAAAATTGGATACAAAAGCTCTGTATATGCCACAGAAAGATAGGATTCAAATTCAAAACTGTACTTCCCAAAGGTCTACAAAAGCTCATGAAGTAAAAACAACAATCAGATTCAATGTTCTTATATATCCAATTCTACATACTTCTTGGGAGTCTTAAAAGCAATAAAGATTTAATTATTCCTGCTATTAGGGGGAAAAGAATCTCCACTCTACAATTACTTCACTAGCAGAAAAATACTAATTTATTTTTCACTAATAAAATGCCTTTAGCTTATTCAGTGAAATTAAAGGAAACATTTAGTACCTTGCTGAGTGTAAACCATCATAGTTTCCCTATAGGTGTATCTCTATATTAGCCAAGTCTGGAGGTGGTGAAACTAGGGCTAAAAAAGTACTGGAAGAAATTAGATAAACATGGGAGGTTTGAGTGGTTTTCTTTGGGGCGGTTTGTTTTTTTTTTTCCCCTCAAAGAAGGAACTAAAATAGTATGAAGCTTTACATCTGAAGATTAAAAAGGAGGAAAGAAAGCCCCAAAAAATAGAAAGGACTGTGTCTCTATTATGCCTTGTCCATGTCAGGAAAATATCTGCAAAATGTTGTGTTTGGGGATTTGCTTTTTGTAGCTTTTCTAGTAGCTCTATCACTTGAACACGTATAGCAAACAAAGAATCAAGATGACAGAAGTTTGCCCTTGAAAGGATAGCCCCAAAACGGTGCATGACCTTCCTGACAGCACAAAGGTTGGTGCAGGCTGGGTTTTAACCTAATGTGGAACTGTAGAAGCCAACTGTGTACGTGTAAATACAAACTAAAAACTACTATAGATATCAGTATTGCTGTAGCCTGTGTAATACAGATCTGCTTTGAGCAAACAGGTAATGACAGAACAAAAGGTACATTTTCCATGTCTTTGTAGTTTTCATGCCACAAAGAAAAAAAGGAAATTTTTCATTCTCCTTATGTTTAATTTGAATATTTTCTTTAGCTTGGAACATGATGCTTCCTCAAATCTTATCAAGAAATTCAAATAAATTCAATTTTTTAATAAAAAACTAGTATAAATAAGAAGAATAGTAATACTGCATGAATAATAAAAATAGGTTAATATCAAGTAGTAAAAAAGAAACACTAACGATACAAGTGTCAATAAAATTAATGTTCCTTGGCTAATCATAATAACATATATACAATACAATGTACAATAAGAAAGAACACATTCCTTGTGTTACTATCAGCTTTGTTCATAATAATTCACAACCAAGGAACTTACTTGCTGATTTTGTTGTAAAATTGCATCTTCTGATTTCTCCCATAATTGTATTATTATTATATTTGCTAATCACATATGGAGTCACAGATACAGAGCCATTGGTATAAGGTTTTAATCCATCACAAGTATAGCTAGTTGTCTTGACTAATTCTGCCTCTTCAAGAGAAAAAGGAAAAATTAAGTTAACTAATGAAACATTAAATTTTTGTTAGGAGCACTAGAATTCTTACGCTTCATCAGGATTACGCAAAACAACTGCCATGTATTTGTATTTTAATTACCTTGTACTTGGTTGGTTTGTCATGCTTACTAATGCTAAGTGAAGGCTCAGGAAGAGAAAGAAATACATTGCTGAGTAAAAAAGGTAGAAAGTTGAGGGTTTGTTCTGTTTTGGTTTTTACTTTCTCAGTATGTCATTCTAATGGATGTAATTAAACACTAACTTAAAGTGCATTGGTAAAGAGAGATTGATAATTTCTTTTGTATTCAGCTTGGGAAGGTGTTAGTAGGCAGGTGTTAAAGACACTCCACACACTGGGCAAGTCTGTTCTGATATGACACAAGAGACGTCGTGTGCTTCTGGTAGTGGTAAGCTGGACAGAAAGGAATTGCACAAGAAGCACCATGAGAGAAGCTATTACCCACACTTTAGGCAGGGCTTTCGTGGCTTGGGGAACTGGGGAGAAATGGCCTTTCGATGTTTCCTTCTGGCTGCTTCAGTCATGCACCCCAGCACTGTACATCGGTTCCCTGCACTCGCCAAGCCAGACCAGCCACAGACACTGGTGCATGGGGCTGTCACGCTTTTGGGTAGTCATCCAACACACACCATGGAGAATGGGAGAGGTTATTTGTATCTGGGGAGCTTATGAGTATGATAGCCTTCAGTTCTTGTGGCAGTCCGGTTTTACAAAACATGCAGTATGTGGACAGAAAGAATTAATTAACCCAAGACTATCTTAAACCTGATGTACAGTTCCTGGAATCATGTATCAGACTCTTCGTTTTCCAGTCATTGTTACGAAGAAAAGATCACACCCAGAAAATGTGATCCCAGTATGATTGATTCAGACATATCCATCTAAATACAAGGTGGTTTAGTAGAAGACAAGCATCTGGCTTACCTTTCTAAACATGACTGTGCAATACTACCACTCAGGATCCCTGACTTTTGCACACATTGTTGTTACTCAAAAGGCAGGTTCCTGTCTTCTCAGAGAATATATTAACCAGCTGGAGCAGCATTTTCTGAGACAGAGCATGATGCTACAAATGGATCAGGCAACTAATGATCTTGCCCACTTATTCTTAATACAAGAAGGACAAGAACTGAAGTGTGCCAGAGCTGTGTCCTGAAATGGTAAACTGAATTCACACACACACAGTTCAACTGGAACAACCTCAAAGGAAAGAAACTTAAACATTTCTGAAAAAAAAAATCTGCACAGTTTGAAGAGATTTCTATAGGTTTGACAGTGCATCATGCTTGGTGCTCTGTAAATATTAAAATATGCAATGAGTTATTCAATATTGAAGGGGCATATGCTTACCTTTGCCATTGCATTTCACCTCATAGCCATGAATCGGACGCTTTGAAATGTCACTAGGTTCCTTCCATGTAACTGATACAGTTATTGTACTACTATTTGCTGAAAGGTTTTCTGGTGCTCCTGGAGCTGTCATAAAAGAAAAAGAATGGCAGGGAGGCAGGGGAGGGGCGTGGTGGGAGGATGGAAGGAAATGTTTCAATGAAAAAGCAAAATATTCCTATTTTTGCCTATTTTGATTAAATTAAATTTCATTGGGTACTAAAGCAAGATACCAGCAGCATGTAATATTTTTCATAGTCTACTTTATTCAAAGAAATTTTATGTAAGTATAAACTGCATGTAGGTAACAGCTTCATATTAGAGTAATTTCATACATGTAATTAATTCAGGACAAGGTAAATACAGCATTATCACATATTAGTAAGATTGTCCAGGATTTCCAAATATTAAACTTTTTCTTTTATTTCCTTACAGTTTCAAGAAACTTTAAACATGTAGCCTATATTTTTCTTTGTACGTTACTTGATTTACCTTTTAATTCAGAAAAACAGGCTAAGGTGTTTCCAGGGACAATATTTCGGAAAACCACATTATTTTATCTGGAGACATTCTTTGCAATTAATCTATCACATCTGTCATCAAATCAAGAATCTAACACCTGTTTTTCACTAGGCCTGTGTTTTGTTTGAGTTTTTTTGGTTTTCATTCAAACTTCCTTACATTTGGCCATGTACTCATCCTCAAAAAAATATTACAGTCTCTGAGAAGCAGAGGAAGGCATCAAACTGGAAGACTGAGACTGGAGCTGGATAGGAAAAGGAAGTCTGTTATTGCAGTCAAAGGACAACCACATGGGCAGGACCAGGCAGGAGGAGCTGGAGGAGAACCTGAGAGTAGCTGAGCAGGCTGCTCAGAATACATCTTCAGCCCCAGGAAATTTAGATAGTGGGATTCATAGTTGGGTTTTCCAGAAATAGTGTAACACAAAGCAAAAACAAATATTACACTTACCCTCATAATCTGTTTCTATAGTGAAGTCCTGGCTGACAACATTTTCTTCAAAGAAAAGTACAGTGCCAGTGCAGTTGTACTTATGGTTGGGTTGTAAAGGGTGCAGCTCTTTAGAAACTTGATTTATTTCTGTAAAGTCTGATGAAAGTGTGGACGCAAAAAGAGTCAGCAATGTTTTTTACAACTCCAAAAGTGTATGCTACCATTTTAACTGGGATTTTCTGTATCTTATTTATTCAATATAATTTGTGATAATATTCCAAACAGAAAAGTGTACAATCAAAAGATTTCATGGGAATCTGGCAGGACTTTGGAGTGGTTTCTTAGCTCTTCAGCTCCCTGAAACATGAAATATGCAGCCCTGGACATTCATCATGCATTTTTCTGGGACACATGAGGACATCCAGTATCCATATCTTCCTACCACACTGGCTGCTGACTTCTTAGGCTGGCCGCCACCAAGCCCAGAGAGCATGGACTGTCCCCATCCAGAAGCCTTCAGAGCCAGCTGCCCTGGTAGTCTGCAAAGGATCAGCTCACAGCAGACCCACAGAGTTCAGGATTTCCATACTCTTGGCTCCCCATAAGACTACCAAGTAGGACCTCAAAAATCTTCAGAAGAGTGCAATGTATGAGGCTGGTAAACTCAGGAAATAAGCTAGGAGCAGTAGTCCCCAGCTTGGCGATCCCAGAAATTCTGAATAGCAGCCTCCCCCTCAAACTGGCACAATTAACGTAAAGATCTGCCAGTATCTCACTGAAAGTCAACATTAACATTGCCTTTAAAAACAGACAGACAGACAGACAGACAGATAGATAACCAACGTTTCAAATATCTTACTTTCGCAGCTAACGGTCACATTAGCACAGTCCAACGATTTTTCCCAATATATTTTTGCAGATTTGCTTGTTTGATCCACAACTTTGAAAGGATTTTTACTGCTCTCTGTAAAGGATTAATATTATGTATCACTGTGACATTGGCTATTTTGATACTTTAAGTAGCATTTTGTTCTTTTATGCTTTTTACTTGTTCTGCAAATATGAAGATACAATTAGCACAGAATAATATACAAAGAATTTAACATGAATTGGAAAATAAAAATTGAAAAAGGCTACATGAGATAAAGACAATGCTGGCATTCAAATAATAAAAGAAACTTTTAACCCAACCATCTCTTTAGTGAGTAAACCATCCAGTGTAAATAGTAGATTTCTTGTGCTGGCGGGTCTTGTTGTTGCTAACTATACTACAGACGGCCTATGTAAAGTCCCCTGTTTTACTTTACAATGAGAAAATTACATTTCTTTACAACCTAGTTCAAAAAAATATTGAGAGATTTTAAGCTGCAACTTCAAAATACAAAATATCTTGCAAACCAAGCACAAAGTATGAAAACTTTTTCATCTGATTCTCTGAAAAGAGACAAGAATAGTCTAAGAAATCCAGGAAAGCTGAATTAATGCATGTCAAAAGAGCCGCAAACCAAATAAACAGAAAACTTCTAAAACCCTTCTATACCTACCAGGTGGAATAATAAGATAATTATCTTTGCATTTATCAGTTCTAACTGTATATCGCATGCATCTCTGAAGTTTTATTGTATTGTTGCTGGAATATACACTTAAGTTCCCATCAGGCTTCAAAATAACATATTCTCTGTTTTTTCTGAGATTTTCCAGTGTAACTTCAGCCATGTTATTCTCATCTTTTACACTTGCTATATTGCTGGGAGAAACAACATCTAAAAGAGAAAGATAAAGTAGCAGTCAATGATTTCATGAGAATTTTAAAGAACATTACATTTTTTATGAGGCTACCATATGCACTCTAAGAATCACAAAATATAACAAAATCCTATGTTCTTTATTCAATTTCAATTTTTGTTTGTCTTTTACTTTGAAAAATTGTTTAGTCAAAACAGAAAATTTCCTCAGGTAACTAGTCTTTTAAATAATTCTCTAGTTAGGAGAACTGAAGAATTAAAAAGATGAACATTTCATAACCAGGCTTTCTTTAATTTAAAAATGTCAGTTCAAAGAGAAACACCTTGTTTTGACACATTGAATCAGTTTTTGAAAAGAAATTTCAGATTTTCTTATTCCAACTATTTCATAATCATCTAGTAAATAGTGGCTACACTACAGTTTATGCCTGAAAATCAGAAAGGAGAGGTCTCTGCTTCTGAAGAGAGACAAACCAGTGCCCAAACATTGGTTTTACTCTACTTATGAACTGCGGTTTGCAGCATCTGATTATCAGCATGACACATTAGAAAGGGCTGAGTAGAAAGAAGACATCTTTTCTGCAGCCCTGGTATCAGCAGCTTAGATATCAGCAGCAGGGCAATTTAACAGAACTGTAAACAGAGATGAGAAGACCAGAAAGGCTAATAACTTTAATACTACTCTTCCAGAATTGGAAAATAACACAAGATACTAACTGATAGTTTTACTCATCAGTTTTTGAGTTTACTGATTTGGTAAAATTTCAGGACCAAGAAAAATAAGGGGTTTGTTCCTTACCACAAGGTGCTACAGTTGTTTCTGGTGCAGGTTCTGTAAGAAAAGAAAACAAAATCAAGATGTAGCTCAGCAGGTTGGATTGTTGTTTTTTTTCACAGAACATTGGAGGAGGGTGGTTGGTACTGCCCCAAACTCTTCATCCAATATATTCAGTAAAATTAATTGTATTTTGTACTGCACTCACATTTTAAAAGGAAATCAGCTAGGGATCATGTGTCTTTCCTCATTTTCCAATGACATCACTGACTACAAATCAAACTAGTTATTAATAACATTTCTGCATACAAAGCTACACAAGAATACTTCTCCAAAACACCTTAGAGGCAATAAAGGTTCTACTAGGAAGGTGTTGCAACTGGCAGCCCAGCTAAAGTGCCTCTGTACAAACACACCAAGCTTGGGTAACATGGAGGAGGAGCTGAAAGCTACTGTGCTACTAGAAAGCTATGAACTAGTTGCCATCATGGAAACTTGGTGGGATGAACCCCATAACTGGAATGTGGCTATCGACGGCTACAGGCTGATCAGAAAGGACAGACCAGGAGGGAGGGGTGGAAGTGTTGCTCTCTGTCTCTGGAAAGGAATAGAATGTGAAGAGTTGTCACTGAAGAGTAGCCACAAACAGGTTGGAAGCTTGTGGGTCAGAATTAAAGACAGAGGAGCCAACAGGAACCTTGTGGTTGGTGTATACTACAGGCCACCCGATCCAGGAGAGTCAACCAAAGAAGGCTTCTTCCTCCATCTGCAGGAAGCTTCGTGCTCACAAGCTCTCATCCTACTCAGGGACTTCAACCACTCTGATATATGCTGGAAAAGTAGCACAGCAAGATGTAGGCAATCCAGGAGATTCCTGGAGTGCATTGAAGATAATTTCTTGACCTTATGGTCACCAATACAAGTGAACTCATCAGTGACATTAGGATAGTCAGGACCCTAAATTTCAGGAAAGCAGACTTCCAGCTCTTCAAGGAGTTACTCAGCTGGACAATATTCAAGGATACTTTCCATAAAGCACAAGAGCACTTAGTCCTCCTATGTAGGAAATCAGGCAGGGAAGGGAAGAGACCAGCGTGGCTGAGTCGAGACCTGCTGGTTAAACTAAAGAAGAAGAGGGAAATGCACAGGCAGTGCAAGCAGGGACAGGGAACCTGGGACGTGTATAGGGACACTGCCCAGTTGTGTATGGATGAGGTCAGGAAGGCCAAGGTGCAGCTGGAGCTGAACTTGGCAAGGGAAGTGAAGACCAACAAGAAAGGCTTCTATAGGCATATCAATCAGAAGAGCGAGGTTAAAGAGAACGTACTTCCACCTATGGCTGGGAATGGTGACCTTGTATCAAAAGATGATGAGAAGGCTGAGGTACTTAACATTTTTGCCTTAGTCTTCACTGATAACTGCTTTCCTCACCCATCATAGGACAACAAGATGGTGACCACGGGGTTAAACCCTCTCCCACAGGGAGGGGGATGATGTGATCGAGAGCTGCCCTGCGGAAAAGAGCTTGGGGATGCTGGTTGATGAGAGACTTGACATGAAATGGCAATGTGTGCTCGCAGCCCAGAAGGCCAACTGTATCCTGGGCTGCATCAAAAGAAGCGTGGCTAGCAGGTTGAGGGAAATGATTCTGCCCCTCTGTTCCATTCTTGTGAGACCTCATCTGGAGTACTGTGTCCTGTTCTGGAATACTCAGTGTAAGAAGGATATGGAACTGATGGAACAGGCCCAGAGAAGGGCTACAAAGATGATCCGAGGGCTGGAGCACCTCCATAAGAGGACAGGCTGAGAGAGTTGGGACTGTTCAGCCTGGAGAAGAGAAGGCTCCAAGAAGATTTTATAAAAACCTTCCAGTACCTGAAAGGGGATCTACAAGAAATCTGTGGAGGGACTGTTCACAAAGGCTTGTAGTGATTGCGCAAGGGGGAATGGATATAAACTGGAGAGGGGCACATTTAGACTTGATATAAGGAAGAATTTCTTCACCATGAGAGTGGTGAGACACCGGAACAGGTGCCCAGGGAAGTTGTGGCTGCCACATCCCTGAAGGTGTCCAAGGCCAGGTTGGATGGGACCTTGGGCAGCCTGATCTAGTGGGATGTCCCTGCCCATGGCAGGGAGGTTGGAACTAGATGATCTTTAAGATCCCTTCCAACCTAAACTATTCTATGATTCCATGATTCCCTTGATCCAAGAGGAAGTGGTTAGAGACTTGCTTGGCCAATTAGATACTCATAAATTTATGCTGCCAGATGGGATCCACACAAGAGTATCGAAGGAGCTAGTGGATGTGCTTGCCAAACCACTTTCCATCATCTTCCAGCACTCCTCACTGATTGGGGATGTTCCACTTGACTGAAGGATGGCTGACATTACACCCATTTACAAGAAGGGTCAGAGGAAGGATGCAGGAGACTATAGACCTGTCAGTCTGACCTTGGTGCCTGGGAAAGTCACGGAACAGGTGATCTTGAGTGCCATCGTGAAGCACATGCAATAGAACTGGGTGATCAGGCCCAGTCAACATGGGTTCATGAAAGGCAGGTCTTGCCAAACTAACCTGATCGCCGTCTATGACAAGGTGACCGGCTTACTGGTTGAGGGAAAGGCTGTGGATGTAGTTTTCTTGGACTTCACTAAAGCCTTTGACACAATTTCTCACAGCATTCTGCTTAGAAAACTGGCTGCCATTGGCCTGGACAGGCACACACTCTCCTAGGTGGAAATCTGGTTGGATGGCTGGGCCCAGAGAGTGGTGGGAAATGGAGTTAACTCCAGCTGGAGGCCAGTTACAATTGGTGTCCCCCAGGGCTCAGTGCTGGGTCCAATCCTGTTCAATGTCATTATCAATGATCTGGATGAAGGCATTGGGTGCACCCTTAGCAAGTTTGCAGATGACACTAAGCTGGGTGGAAAAGTGGATCTGCGGGAGGGTTAGGAGGCTCCAAAGGGATCTGAACAGGCTGAACCGCTGGGCAGAGTCCAATGGCATGAGGTATAACAAGGCCAAATGCCGGGTCCTGCATTTGGGGCACAACAACCATATGCAGTGCTACAGTCTAGAAGCCTGGCTAGAAAGCTGCCTGGAGGAGAAAGACCTGGGGGTGTTGGTTGACAGCCGACTGAACATGAGCCAGCAGTGTGCCCAGGTGACCAACAAGGCCAATGGCATCTTGGCCTGTATCAGAAACAGCATGACTAGCAGGTCCAGGGAGGTTATTCTTCCTCTGTACTCGGCACTGGTGAGGCTGCACCTCGAATACTGTGTTCATTTCTGGGCCCCTCACCACAAGAAGGATGTTGAGGCTCTGGAGCGAGTCCAGAGAAGAGCAATGAAGCTGGTGAAGGGGCTGGAGAACAGGCCTTATGAGGAGCGGCTGAGAGAGCTGGGGTTGTTTAGCCTAGAGAAGAGGAGGCTGAAGGGAGACCTCATTGCTCTCTACAACTACCTGAAAGGAGGTTGTAGAGAGGAGGGAGCTGGCCTCTTCTCCCAAATGACAGGAGGCAGGACAAGAGAGAATGGCCTCAAGCTACACCAGGGGAGGTTCAGACTAGATATCAGAAAGTTTTTCACAGAAAGGGTCATTGAGTATTGGAACAGGCTGCCCGGGGCAGTGGTTGAGTCGCTGTCCCTGGAGGTATTTAAAAGACAGGTAGATGAGCTGCTCAGGGGCGTGTTTTAGGGGCAGATAGGAATATTTAGAGTCAGTTATCCAAGAAGTCTTTTCCAACACGGAGATTCTATGATTTTATGATTCTGTGATTTCAGAATACCACATTCTTATAGATATATGATAAGCTATTGTGTTTGCTCAGCTTACGTATAATGTGGAACAGCTAACTGAACAGTATCCAATGTTACTAAATTAACAAAATTTATCTCCTTTTGCATAGCTATTCTTTCCTTTAGAAAGAGATTTATGCAGAGGTACAGATTGTTTTACAACTATTTTAGCATTAAACTCTCAAAAGAAATTATTATCTGTTATTCAGAAAACCTGCTCACAAGCTTGAGCAAAGAACTTAATCCTGAAAACCATTGCTTAAAATATACTAAGGTAAAAATATTACCAAAAGAGATTGCCTGTAATGACAGTGTAAACTGAGAGGGTCCAGCACAGTTTTACTAAGATGGTTAGAGGCAGAAAACCCACAAGTAAAAGCCGAGCTCAGTCAAAGAGCTGACAGCAGCCTACAGCTACTTGAAGGGCAGTTACAAAGATTATAAGAGTCCAGCTCCTGGATGTAATTTGCTCAAGTACACACTTGTATTTTACTGACTTGAGTAATTCCTTACAGCCCAATTGCAATAATAATGTGAGTAATAATATTAGATCCAAAGAAAATAGTACTGCTGAGTGAAACAAAAGAAAAGCCACTGGAAAACATAGAAGCTCATAGATCTGTAGATGTATAGCTTCCAGTACTTAAAGTGGGCCTATAGGATAGACAGGGACAGACTTTTTGGCAAAGTCTGTTGTGAGAGGACAAGGAGCAGTGGTTTTAAACTAGGGGAGAGTAGATTTAGACCGGGTATAAGGACTGGGTATAATGTGGGTAGTGAAACGCTGGAACACGTTGCTAGGGAGGTAGTGGAGGCCCCATCCCAGGAAACATTCGAGCTGGATGGGGCTCTGAACAACCTGATCTAGTTCAATATGTCCCTGTTCCTGCAGGTGAGTTGGACTAGATGATCTTGCTGCTTGGACAAATTTCTGTGAATATCAAGAGGAGTACTGACACAATGATTGAGAGATTTACCCTCCTACTATACCACTGTGTGGAAATAGTTTCTATTTTTCACTTGCTTGACAAGTGAAATATTAATAAGAATGCTAAAAACACCCTTAAGTTTAATGCACTTGTAGGCCTAATTTGTATGCTTAGTTACAGAAATGAAATTCAAAACTAATCATTTCTAACACATTTTCTGTGCTGGCTGTATCATGATTGTGATAACTGTGTGCAAGTTTGTCACCGATTGTGTAAGAGGGGATGATTCCAGTGTTTGCTGGCATGCTGACTGGTGAGATGGTGCTGTGCAAGGATGTTGAATTGTAATCATCTGTAAGGAGATAAACAACAAATCATCATTAAAACTAAAATTAATTATTTCATCTAGCTATGTAATCAGAAAAGTCCTATACTATGGCCCTTCTCTGACTTTTTTTAATTCTGGAATATCTGTAATTTAGAGAAGAGTGCTGAAAGAAAAAGAACTTGTTAATACATTCAATAAAACAGAAAATGAGCATTTTAAAAGAAAGCAATCTTTTAGAAACATGCCACCTTCTGTTGAATTTTACAATGTAAAGGATATTACTTTTGTCATTATTGAGGCATAATGCAGGACAGAATCAACATTAAAATGCCATGAACTGTGAAAAACTAAATCATTGTGTCATGTTCTTATAGTACAACCCTGTTAGGAATAGTACTTGTACTCTTGCAGAAACAAGCGGTCCAGTAGCATTTGTTTGCCAAATCACATACCTTACGCACTGCATTACTTACTGTATCTCCCTGCTTATAAGCCACTGACAGGCTTCTCCATTCTCTTTTAGGTCCATTCCTATTGCTTTTGCTTTGGCAACAGTCTCGTTAACAGCAGGTGGCATTTTGATAGCACTATGCTGACTACTAGACTTGGCCATCACATACCAGACTCTGGAAATAAATCTGGTATTGGCACTATGCCAAATTGCAGATACCTCTTCTATTTGGTGAACCATAAGCTGGAAAAGTCTACTATGAGGATGAATTAGTTAGTTTTCCCCTACAGTTCCATAACTAGCGAGTAGCATCTCAAGGAAGATGGCAAACCTGATGAAGCATTCTTGAAGGCAATGGGAGTGGGTGTGGTGAGGGGAGCAGTGCTGTTGCGTGGTGGGTTGCCGAGTCCCGTGGCAGGGACGGAGCCTGTGTGAGTGGAGAGGTGTGTGCTGTCTGCAGGAGTGACACCTGTGGTGAGAGGTACAGCGGTTTTATTAATGTTTTGGAGATTGTGCAGTCGTGGAGGGACACAAAGCTTCACATGACAGAGGACTCTGCTGTGTCAGAGCACTCTCGTACTCAGGCACTATGAATTTGTTAGTAAGCAAAGGCACACCAAATGCATAAGGTGTTAGGGGGGTCCAACAGGTGGTAGCTGAACAACCAGTAAGCATAATCCCTTTTAGTGCTGGCTACACCTCTGTCATGCTAAAAGTTGTGGTTTAAAATATACCCAAATTCATGACTCAAAACCAGAGTTGTCTCATATTCTAGCCTCTTAAGACAGCATCTTTCGTTTCATTAGGCTGAATGAAAGGTCATTATACACTGTGAGAAAACTACACACAGCAAAAGGGAAGAAGAAATTATCAGGAAAAAAAATCAATGCAGTTCTGTTATGTAAATTAAAAGTTTCTTACCAGGCGTAGTTGCTGATGACTCCGAATCTTAAAAAGAGAGAGAGAAAGTGTAAATTAAACTTTTCAAGGAATCAAACTCAATCATATGCCAAAAATATAAAAACAAATAGTCCTTCCTCCCAGCTATCAGCTTTCCCCAGGGAATTCTACATTCTTAAGTAATAGTTAGGGACTTGCAGCAACAATCAAACCCACAAAATATCAAGCATATGATACGTGGACTAATATTATCCACATTAAAAACACTTTTCCTTGAGCCAGGAGTCTGTGCTGTGCAGTCTGAGGGATGGCGGCAACATCAGCAAGGCTGTGGTGGCTGCCAGTTTAGCTGAAACAAGAGTAGCAATGTAGCTGTCCTGAATTCACCATTACCTTCAGTGGTGCCTGGAGGTGAGAGTGATGTGGAGCGTGCAGGTGAAGGAGAGCTGGCATTTGCCAGACTTTCATTTCCTGCTGCACAGTGGAGAAAAAAATATCACCCTGTGCGCAATGCATGGAATTGAGAAACTCATTGCAAGCGGAAAGGCTACCAGCTGCTCTCTAAATTATATTTCTCCCTTCAGCTCTGTCTAGAAGAACATGTTCACATTGCTCTCCAGTTCCTGTAAAGGCTGTGCAATGCATCTGCTTGGATTTATTGCAAAGGCATGGCTTGTGATTGGGTCTGTAAGATCACTAATTCCAAATCCCCACAAAATTGTCTGGGATGCCTTTGTGGCAAAGAGATTTGATCATCCTTCAGCAAGGTGTGGGGGGACACTGATATCAGGTGTTTGAAAACAACTGCCACAGAGACTGAATTAAGTGCAGATTGCAAAAAAACTCAGACTGATTGGAGTGATTTTTTTGTGTGTTGTTGACCCAAGAAGGACCCTCTTCCCTCACTCCTCATATACTGCTGTGGTGCCCGAGGTGCTCTGCATGGATTGCAATATGAGTGCCACTGTGACAGCTCAGCATGAAACTCTTGTCTGAAAGCTCAAGGGGAAGAGGGTTCTATAAGGAAATCAGAAATTTATAACAGCAGGATGTTATAGCTTGACTGCTAATCATTTTCTTTGAAAAGTTGTTCCAATTCCCTACCTTTGATTTAACTAAAATCAGAAAACTAGTTATGTCCTCAATCACATATAATTGAGCTCAGGCAACACAAATTACCAGATTGCTTTAAAAGTGACGGAGTTAACCAACACATGATAGAAGTAGATGCCAGTTCAGCTAAAATAAGAGAAGAGCAGCAATGCCGTGACCCTAAATTGACCATTACCTTCAGCAGTGCCTGGGGGTGAGAGTGGAGTGGAGCGTGCAGGTGGAGGTGACACAGAGGGGGGAAAGCTGGCTGTTGCCAGACTTTTGTCTTCTGCTGCACAGTAGGGAAAAAACATCAACAAGTGAGCAATGCATGAAGGTGAGAAGTTCATCCATAGCAGAATAAAGGCCTGTAGTTTGTATGGCTTTCTTTGAACAACATTCCTCAGGATAGATTCGACTGGCGGATACTTAGATATTTGCATTTTTAACAATGCATTTTGCAATAGCAAAAACCCTCAAAATTCCTCTCATCTTCATATGGCAGCACATACAAGTACAAGTAATACTGAGTACAGGATGACTTTTCGCTGAATGCAGAATCAGTTTATTGCTAAGAGATACTAACTCTAATTATTCTGTCTTTTACTCATTTTAAGGACTAGAGGCTTCCACTTGGACATAAGAATCCTGAAAGCTATCACTAAAACATATCTGGTCCCTCAAGACATCTCTCTAACACAGCCTGCTATAATTTTGGAAAGGAACGAACTTCCATTTGTTTACACATTCCTTGCTGTGGCTGTCCACAAACTTTCATCCCCGCTTTTGGCTCTCCCTTTCTCTCCCTTTTTTCTAGTAGTTCTTTTCCATTGTGTTTCTTTCTCGGATTTGTTTTGGGGTGGGGTAGGGGGTGAGGGTGTTATTTTTTCAGATAGTACTTCACTATTTATAATTTCTTTGTTACTTTAGTTTCTCTACATGGCACTTCAAAACCATTGTAGGTATATTCCTCTGAAAATAAACGCCTTCAGCCTTTAAAAAAAAAGCTCCCAGTTTATGTGAAAAACTGCAATAGTTATGAAGGATACATGTTCTGTTGCCCTGTTCATGTACCAGGGTCATGCTTAAGTCAGAACTCCCAGAACTCTAAAGACTTCTTTCCTCATTGACCCAAGAATATATATGTTTATATGTGTTGGCTGCTCGATAGCCATAATGGATTCTGCACCTAGTATGGATAGTTCATAAGACTGAGAACAGCCACTAAAAATCACTGCCATTGATGACAAAACCACTTCTGGAGACTGAACTATTTCTTTATGCTCAGAACTGTCATGAAATGTGTATAAGCCATGATATTAAAATAAATGTAATCAAAAGTTAAGTACTCCTCTAGAGAGCAGTTGAATTTGTCATGGACTGTACATTATTCAAAATCTCTTCCTACAAATTAAAATTTGGAAAAAGCCAGTAGTCTGATATTTTCAAGAAAAAGTATCAACAGAAGTCAAATGAAGCTCAGCTGAAAATAGTAAAGCAAAGCTAGCTACTTCATCCATTATGGAAGTGGGGCTGGGTGTTACCTAGAACCCGGTTCATGACATGGGAATATAGACCTGCTTGTAGTTTGTCTGAAATCGTATGAACCTGTCAAAACAAAATTACTCTTAACTGTAAGAATATAACTTGTAAAAAAATATAGTAGACTAACATGGATGGAATAAAAGCTCAAATATGTTAACCTTGTATCTATATATTTCCATTGAAACACAGGACCACATATTCCTTTCAGAGCTACAAAATGCTAGCAGATGAAGCTTCCCAACCTGAGAGATGTTACAGACAATAAACTAGAAAGTAGATGATCTGTTGAACTATCAATGTGTCTTTAGCATATAAAATATCTAGAAAGGACTGGAATGTTTATCAACAGCAATTGTATTATTGTTTAATGTACACAAGTAATTCCACAAACTGTATAAAAGCTAGCAAGAATATTCATTCATTCCTATTTGCTATGAGCAATTCATTTCAATGTATCTTAAATGTTTCTTTCAATGTTTCTGAAATTCACTGCTTCAAAGCTGGCAGTTGGTCACTCTAAATTCCACAACATTATTTTTCTTTCTTCAACTGGCTTATCAGCTGAAGATCAATTAATCTCCCTCCTTCCCAAATCTTACTTTGGTTTAGTACATTGTATATACCTCAAGCCCAAAATTAACTATCAGCGAGCATCTACACAGTTCAGCTTTCACTTAAGTAACTGTTTTCAAGAAACAAATAAAATGTGTTGCAGGAAAAGTCCTAGATGAAATTCTGCTCAGGGATACTGAAATATTTAGGAATTCTTTACCAGCTATTTACTGATGTCTAATGTGAATACAGTGGAGATAAAAAATTATATGTTTCGAAATTCCCTCTTACAAATTAAGATAACATGAGCAAAAAAAAGAGCTCATAAGATTGTAATGCTGTTATATTTCTTGCTGCCCTATTCACATTTTTAAGATTCCCATGAAAGTCAATTTCCCCAACTTTTCCCTTTTAAACATATGAACAATGCTACTAACTTAAACATTCCTTGAGGTTTATTGCTCACACAGAGTGACCAATGATAAAAGTTACATATGATCATAGAACTCGAGGTTGGAAGTGACCTCAGGATCATCTGGTCCAACTGCCTGGCTCAGATGAGCGTCAACTATAGCAGATCATTTCTTAAAACAGTTTGGAAAATGATAGGACTAGGTCACACTTTTTTCTTCAAAATAAGCACTGGCATTTCACAGAATTTCATGTCAGTTTTATGTCCCTGTAAGTATTTTAAAGGTCTCCTGCTCCTCTATGATTCTATTCTAGTATATGATTTATTATAGCCATGGGATAGGACGCAGTTCAAGAGAATTCAGTAGGTGGCACCAGAGCACTAAAACATTCCTCTCAAGCAGAAAAGAAGATACATTCCCCCATATAATCATATCAAGAAATGTTACGTAAACGGAAGGAAAACAGAGGGTCCTGACAAACCAGACTGTTACTCCAATATTAATTACTACAATTACTTTTTTTTTCACAAAATTTCCCACAGCTAAGCATGTCTAAGCTAACCTTGGGTTAACATAGCTAACCTCAAATTCAAAATTGTGTGCTCATATTTATGTTCTAAAACATAACTCTGGAATCTTGAAGGCTGAAATCTAAGAATATCTTTAACATTTAATAATAATTAATTTAACCTTTAATAATAAACATTGTCCGACCCTAAATAATCAAGCAGTGCAGTACGAAGACCTGACAATTACTAAACTAAGCAAATTGCTTTGGGTTTAAATAGGAACTATTGCAAATCTTTTCTCAAATCTTAAATTGCATCCAGCCATAAGACATTTTTAAGACTATATGCATAGAATAGGTTCAGATAACCTAAGTGGAAGAATTAAAGTATACAAAAAGCTCCTACTTTGGAAGGAACTTTCTGAGCTTCCCTTTCCCTTCTCTTGATTTGGCCACCAGTCAGTTCCCGCCAACTTATCCAAAATATTTGCAGCCCATCGGTAATGTTTGAGCAGATCTGGCCTTAATCAAGTGCCCTGCAAAAAGATACAACCAACACATCCCACAGGCAGATGGGAGTTTAACTGATTACTTTCTTTCCCTTTCCTCTCTGGCTCTCATTTGGCAGGCAGAGTGCAGCTGTTGCTTGAGAGAAAGGTTTCAGATGAAATGACAGGCTGTCAATGAAATACACCTAAAATGGTTGAGCTGACCACTCATTCTCCTGAAAGCTTGAAGACCTTCAGGCCCTGGATGCGAACAAGGGACTTCTATATTTTGAAGAAACCTTTCAATGTTCAACAAGAGGAATAAATGGAAAAAATGTGAAACAACCCAAGCCACACACAAAAGAAAAAAGAAAAAAGAAAAAAAAAAGCCAAACATTTCAAATCCCAAGGACAGCAGGCTGTATGGGCCACATTTGGAGGTACAGTAGCTGCTACATCACTAATGCAGTAGTGACTGTGCTCAGTGCACTGAACTGTGGTTGCACTGATATGAGAAGTTACTGCTCACTGCTGTCCTCTCAGGAAAGACAGAAGAAAGTGAAAATGCTTTCCACTTGGCAGGACTACCAACTCAAAAAGAAGACAACTCAAACCTAGGATACATTAAAAAGACACTGTGTTACAAGTTAGTCCAGAATCTGATCTTCCCAAGCAGAAGGAAGAGCCAGAATACGTTTCTTGTGTGCATATATCATTAAAGGAAACGCCAGTTGATAAGATGGAATCTTTTGAATCTGCATTAAGAGCCTAAAAACATTTTCATGTTTCTGTGTGCAAAACTGATAACTGAATGTCTTTTAAACCCATTTTGCTGTTTATTTTGCACTGTAGGTAAAATGGACCTAGTTTTGTATTTCCTGCTGGGCTGAACAGTGGACTGTATTTGCATATCGGTAGCTCAGGCTGTCCTCTCTGAGCACAGGGTTGCTGCAGCATTTCACTCCTTGATACACACAGCACAGAGAAATATGGAAAGGGAGATCACTTTCTGCTAATAGTGCATCTGGTGCTTTATCTAGCATGGTACCATAACAGCTGGCTCTCCACATCCAGCTGCACTCCACATGCATTTGCCAGACCAGAGGAGGGGACAGGGGAAGTAATCCTTTCTCACAGACATGTGTCTGAAAAAACATCAGCAATCGCGGTTTTTTGCCAGGAAAAAGTGTTTAGTGATTCTGCAGAGCTGCTGCCCTTTTCCCAGGATCTCTCCACCCTCCGGTATATTGGACAGACCCCAGCAACCCCACGGAACAGCACTTCACACAAAGCAGCTAGCGTAGGTCCACATTCTATCTTCCCTCTTTTTGCAGCTGAACAGAAGGGCTTCAGCAGGGTCAGGGCTCTTCACATCTGCACAGAAAGCAACAGGATGTGGTCTACTTGTTCAGATGGAGTAAAACTCTTTGACGGGGTCTTCTAGCAAACAGCACGGACATTAGTCAGCTCCACTGCAAGCCAATACTAAATTGCAAAAAAAGAACAGTTCCTGGTGGGAGGTGAGGGGTGAGTAAGGCAAGGTGCCTTACAAAATGCTGCCAGCCACCCTTCTTTGATTCTTTTTTAAACTTCAAGTGGGATAGGATGTAATTCACACCTATTTTAAGGCTCCCTTGTGCTGCCAGAACCAGCTAAACAGACATTACATTAAAATGAGCATCAGGGCCAAAGACGTTTCTGATTCTTTTTGCTGCAGACATGAAATAAATGGATCCATTGCTACTTCATGAATAAACCTGGGCAGACCTATGAATAGGCTAGCAAATATTTAGACATCTGACTAATTCTATACCACAGAGGACCCCTCAAATTTTATAAGTAGGATCATGTTTGCTGAACTGCTTTCATAATCACAGACTGCAGAATTATGTGTTATTCTTTATCACTAACTTTGGGGAAGAAAAGAAAACCCATACTGTTCTCAGTTTCTGACAAACAGCTGCTTATTAAAAATTGATTAAAAGAATGCCATATAAAGTTCATATTAAAAATTTGTGAAACTTTGATTGTTCTGGAATTACTCATTTGAGTTTAACTTGTAGAAACTTCTCAGGTAGCTGGGACACTAGAGAAGGTCCTAAAAAATGCCTACACTTTTGGTCACTGAAGATGCAGCCAAAAAATCACTTCAAAGTAATCCAAAATCTAATAAGTAAAAATCTTTATAGCCCTACAACAATCATAGCAATGCTATAAATGGACTGTAGGTAAGAATTAAAACTAAGTATTAGAATTTCTATTCCTGCAGGCAATATTTACATTATTTATCTTCACTGGTAAAGAGAAATAAAAATTGAAAGTGTAAGTATTAATTTAACACTAGTTCAAAAATTTTTGATTGAGAAGTGCCAATTATTTCCTTTTGGCAGCATGATGTGACATTAATTTTGACACTCCCGTTGAACATCTTTATCAGTGACCTGGATGAAGGCATTGAGTGAAGTGTTAATCTAATGGTGGGTCAGGAGCCTCTTTAAAGGGATCTGAACAGGCTGGACGGCTGGGCTGAGACCAACGGCATGAGGTTTAACAAGGCCAGATGCTGAGTCCTGCACTTGGAGCACAACAACCCTGTGCAGCTACAGACTAGGAGAAGAGTGGCTAGAAAGCTGCCTGGAGGAGAAGGACCTGGGGGTGTTGGTTGACAGCGATTGAACATGAGCCAGCAGTGTGCCCAGGTGGCCAAGAAGGCCAATGGCAACTTGGCCTGTGTCAGAAACAGCGTGAGCAGCAGGTCCAGGGAGGTTATTCTTCCTCTGTACTCAGCACTGGTGAGTCCTCACCTCTAGTACTGTGTTCAGGTCTGGGCCCCTCACCACAAGAAGGATGTCGAGGCTCTGGAGCGAGTCCAGAGAAGAGCAACGAAGCTGGTGAAGGGGCTGGAGAACAGGCCTTATGAGGAGCGGCTGAGAGAGCTGGGGGTGTTTAGCCTGGAGAGAAGGCTGAGAAGAGACCTCATTGCTCTCTACAACTACCTGAAGGGAGGTTGTGGAGAGGAGGGATCTGGCCTCTTCTCCCAAATGACAGGAGGCAGGACAAGAGGGAATGTCCTCAAGCTGCACCAGGGGAGGTTCAGACTAGATATCAGAAAGAAGTTTTTCACAGAAAGGGTCATTGGGCACTGGAACAGGCTGCCCAGGGAGGTGGTTGAGTCACCATTCCTGGAGGTATTTAAAAGACAGGTAGATGAGGTGCTCAGGGACACGGTTTAGGGGCAGATAGGAATGTTTGGACTCGATGATCCAAGAGGTTTTTTTCCAACCTGGTGATTCTGTGATTTAATGATTGTATGATTCTTTCCTATGACCTTTAATCTTCAGTTAGAGTATGTATCTGGGGAGCGAAATGCTTTTTCATTCCTGAGACAACTCAGTGCTCAGACCCAAATTGCATTTTGTCTCCATGAAAATCACATCTCAGAAATAAGTGACGGTCTACACTATAGCTAAATATGGTGGGACGTAGTATTTATTTGAATGAAAATTGACCTTTGAAATTAATTCTTGTTCTTGGTTCCCAGTGTCTAAGACACTCTCCTTGCTGTCCAGCTTCCAAGTGAGTTGTCTTTGTCTTTCTCAATTTCAGAGTCAACTGTAAGTGTCAAGCAGCATTTACAGCATTGGAGAAGGTAAAAAAAGTCAAATTAACCACCAATCAAGTACAAGGGCAGCAGCCATAAGAAAGAGATGGAATAAAGAAGAATTTGTAGCTGGCAGATACAAGGAGAAATACAATGTTTCAGGCTTAGAAAGGCAGAGGAAGTATAAACACCAAAAGTTGTCGATACTCATCAGCTAAAACAAAGTAATACCAACATGTTAATATACAGACTCTGTCTTAAGGAAAGGATAAGAAGAAAAGCACAAGAAAAATACTGAAATATTTTTTCTCAACTAACCTGAAATCTAATGAAATATTTCTGACAAAGGTATTTTCTTATTCTGGTTATGAAAATAAATTTAAGAGTTTAATTTGTTCAGATGAAAATAAAAACACAGAGAAAAAATAGACATTTCCCTCAAGAAATAGTAATTCCATGGAAACAACAATTGTTACAAATGATATCTAGAATTTCTCAAAAACATAAGCTTGAGGTAGAACAAAACCCAAAAACTAACAAAACAAAAACTAAAAGCAGCAAGTGAAATATTTTTGGCCGTGTACACAGCTCTTGCAAACATGAAACAAACATCCAGGAATACTGTGTACTTAGCAGGCAGAGGGAAGGCATTTCTACTGCACTTTAAAAGACATCCTCCATCTTCACAGAAGGACTTTAACTACACTAACCCACTTGTACGACTACAGCTAATGACGCCTTTGCTGCTCTGTGGTTTCTCTCATGCTGTTTACTTCAGTTTTTCTCCTACAGAACCCTGCTCAAAAGGAAGAGGGTGCAGCATACTGTGGTTTAGAGCTTAAGTGCTTCCAAATGGTGAAACTGAGTTACCATAGCACCCACATGCTCAAGCAATCAGACCTATCTTAGTGCTAAACCACAACTTCTCTAGTGCAGTCGTGAAATTTCCCTATTAAACTCCTTTTCACCAAATTTGCATTTGAAATTATTTGCAGTTGTACAGGTTTATTAATATGATACAGTGGAATGTGGCAATCTTTGGGATACAGTCCAGGCTGCTTTGCAGGGAGTACTTGCTGCCTGTGAACTGTCTATGAGAGGGAAGAATATGAAAACCTGATGTAACAGTTACTTCAGCTGCAAAATGCTAACTACTGTCCAAGGTCATTAAGAAACACCTGTATAGGAGAAATGGAGTATTGGCTGTGATACTTGCTCATCAATTTTGTGCTACATACAAAAGAAAAACTGTGCTAATGTTTGATTCACCTCTTGTATATTTTTCAGTGTTGGTGCATGTATAAAGTCAAAAGCCAGACTCGTGTTGATACCATGCTAAATGTGCCTGCTGTCAAGGGCCAGCCCCTAACTTTAGTTATGACTTTTCTGGCCCTGCTGCACCTCCCTTGGTCTTACTTTCCCTCGTCTACCATAAGCAGAAAGAAACATTTGCCCCATATTGCTCTGCTAAATGATACCAACAGGCTGGTTCTGGAATTGCTGAATGTATACTGTTTATAGCAAGCAGAAGGAGGAAAGAGCTCACAACTATTACATTCTCCTCTGAATTCCTACTCCTCTGTTTTTGCAGTTGCCACCTCTACCAGTCCTGGGGAGCTATTGAGCACAGCTGAAGGCTGCTCATTTATCAAGAATTTTGATCAAAAAAGGATGCTGCAACCAAGAACTCACTGACTGAGTGTGAGGTAGGGGCAAACTCCATCATCAGAGTCTATCTTATTGGACAGTGGTTTATTTAATTATCTGAGCTGCTTCTCTGTCTCCCTCTGAGTTCCTTCAATCTAAAAGCATTATGTGGTATTGTAGATCTCTTCCTTACTGCACATTACTGTTTACATATTTTTGCCGGCAATAGAAAGTGAATCCTTTCCTCTGAAGAATGGAAACAACTTGAAAATATTTCTCTAAACTATCTTTATTCAGCTCAAATATCAAACCATAAACAGTCCAGTACTATATGAATGGCAGCATTTTAGCCACTGATAGTATAAAGCCTGTCGAAATCACAAATATCTTCCATTTGGTACACATCTGTTAGCATGAAGTCAGTGGATCAACACTTCTGTACCTACTGGGAGCATTATATCAGTGAAGACTCTAACAAATGCTTTGCAAAAAGATACAGTCCGTGATTTTTAAAAAGAAATTAACATTTCTTTCAATAAATGACATATTGTCTGTGAGCTTTTCCTTTTTGTAATAACATTTTTCTGTGATCTGTTGCTATGCAAAAGACCCAAACAAAAATATCTAACTGGCCTGGGGAAGCTGAGGGAGAAATGTAGGTGACAGAGAGAAATAGTTGATAATCTAGGTGCTCTGAATATCTATGTTTCAAACTGACATCACCTAGATTTGTACATACTTATCTTTCCTACAAAATAGGAATGAAGCACAAACAAAAGTTCAAAAGAAAACACATAGGCTCTGATAAGAGACCATAACATTTCCTTTAATATTTTTACTCTTTTTCTTCCTATAACCTTAGATGTATGTTGTATTCTGAGCCATTGAAGATTTCTAGGTGTAAGTCTCACTTTAAGGTAAGGTTGCTTTTTTTCAATTTAAATTTATTTAAAGTGCAGAAATATCAGTATTCCTCAACGCCAGACATAACTGCTTGTTGCTGTGTTCTACAGATGCTGTATAAGACAATTTGTGCTTGGAAAGATTTCTATCAAACAAGATGGAGAAAAGGAAAGGAACATTTTCAGTGTTACAAAGGGGAATATTAAGATTAAAATAAACAAACAAACCATAAAACTTGAGACAGGCATTCACAATTTCTTAGGAAAAGTCCACTCTATGAACAGGATTCCCAAACAACAGTCCAGCGCAGTGTGAATTCACAAGTGCATCCTTTTACTATCACAAAGGGTTGGACCATAACCCTTCTTTGTTTTTTAATGTATTGAGGAGTATTTTTAATGAAAAAGGACATATAAAGTTACCATAGAGGTGCCATGGCTGCATCTTAGCCAAGGCCTGAGGGGAGGGCAAGCAGGTCTGAGTGGTGGGAAGAAGCTCCATGCCACTAAAAGCAGAGTGTGATGAATCACAGATCAACAACCCACTAGAGAGCAACACTCAATTCTACTGCAAAGGTGTAATGGGGTATTTCTGGAGGCAGCTCTGACTCTCCAATAGCACGTGGATACTAGGACTCTCACCAATACAGACTGGGGACAGAAACAACCCAGAGCCCCACAGATCTTTCCAAAGCTGCCACAAGAGAATACCTCTGGTTTAGTGGCACAGGTAAATGTACAGGCAGTAGCTGCACTGTTCCCACAGGACAGTTCTTTCCCTCACCAAGTTAAAGCTCCCAGTAATTCAGTATTGCTGCAAAAATCACACATTTCGGATTATGTCCTGTTTACAAAATTTCTCACACTTGCAGGACATGCCCAGTGGCTTACAGGAGTGGTGATGTGAGGACTGTGGTGATGTTGCTGCCCTGTTACAGTGCCGAAGTCTGGGGCTGGAGGGTAGTCAGCTTCTGTCTTTGATGAGAACAGATCCCATGGTTCTGATGAGCACACTGGAGTCAGAGAGATCTGACTTTATCTGCTCCCAGGAATGAAATGACTGCTTAATTGAATTCTCTGACGACTGGGCAGTTCAGCCTTAAAGAAAACTAACTGCCTTATTCTACAGCAGAGTAAGGCAAGTACCATTGTTCTGTACCTCCAGTGCACAGCTCTGGGTTTTACTGTGCTCAGTTACTCTGTCTGCACACCCCAGGCCCTTCAAAGCTCCTTAACTACAGAACAAATCAGAATAAAGATGTAGTTATAGCAAATCTTCCACAAAAATATCATTTTCCAGTGATCTGTCATTTGTATTTCTACAGCTTCTTGCTCTGAGCTTAACAGGACCCTCAGCAGTGCCTGTGCTCCATGAGCCAAAGTTCCAGCCTCACATCTCCAAGCAGCAATGCTCTAAACTATCCTGCTAGTCTCAGTCATCTCCCATGACCCAGATTTCTTCCAGCGCTGAGAGAAGATTCTAACCAGCATTGGCTGATAGACATCTAGCGTCTGTTTCTTAAAAGGATGGAGTACAGAGGGAAAAAATAATCAGCCAGCTCAGCGGTGAACTGTTCCCATACCAACTCTGCCTGCTGGGCAGTTTCTGCACCCTCCCGGGGCTGCCAGCTGCAGCCAGCAAACTCTCTTTGTTTCAAGGGAGTGATTTTACTTGGTTACTATCCCGACTTTTTCTTTTCCTCCAGATATCAGGTCAGAAATGATTAGAATTTTGTATCTTTCATCAAATATGGTACTGAATATTTTTGTTGTTCATAAAAAAAACTGTAACAAAAAAATTGTTTACTATTCAACAGCTAAGTCAACTGCATACTTGTTAGGGCATAATTTAAAACGCAGCAAAATACACACAGAAAATGTTGATAAGAAACATCATATAAGTGTCAGATTCTACCACAATTATTCATGCAAAAATCGATGGATGAGTAAATCGTTCACTGAAGCATATCAATAACTTTTAGAAAAAATGCCTGCTAAAATTATTTATATAGCCATTATTATATAACTATTTCCTATATTTGATATATAACCTGAAAACCATCTTGTACGCAGCCATCATGAGGAAGGTTAGAACTATGACCAAATTCTACCCAGGGATTCCTTATTTCACTACTGTGTGAGTGATCAGATGTATGCTTCATCTCTCTGTTTCTGTAGCATCCCCTGAAAAGTGGGGATAATGGCACTATTCTACTAAAGTGGCATATTGCAATTAGAAATGCATTAACAATTATGAAGTTTGCAGACAAGGGATTTGAAAGTGCTTTAAAAAATGGTATGGTTACATCTGCCTGATTGTATAAACATGAACAGTCGTAGACTGCAAAAAGAGAAACTCCGAGAACTCTAGATCCCCAGGATGCCATGCACACACATATAAAAGCCTCTCACTATCTCAAAATCTGGATTGCAAAACCTGCGCTATGCCCCTTCAGGAATGCTGAGCTAGCGCTATCGAGAAAGAACCTGTATTTTATGTCATGCCAGAAGCAATGATGAACAGATTTCAGAAGAGTTCTAAGTACATACAACTCCCAAATTCAAGAAAACATTGGAATGAAAGTGGATTCTCACTCCCATTTCCTTCTTTATTTTTCTTTTGAAAGTCAGATCATCAATATTCCTGCCCAGCTTTGGGCAGTTATCTGCATTTTAAATGTGTCTTTTTTTCTCTTTTTCTGTTTGTTGTTTTCATTATAGCAAAAGGGAGATGGGAGCCCTGACTTTAAGTAACAATCTATCTGATAATCATAAGCAAAAAAAAGGGTAAAGTAGCTTATCTGATTGTACTTTAAATCCTGTCCTGACCATTCTTTTCTGAAAAGGAATGTATGCTGAACATTCCAGGAGATGAAAATAAAAGCTCAGAAGGGAAGGACTCCACTTTGGTCATAGGGATTGCAGTGAGAAAATCTAAAGCTCAACTTCCTCAGGAATTGAACAAGACTAATTTTGGTATTGCTTTAAATAATTCAAGGCAAAAGGAACTTGAAAAGTCTACGCCTCCATCTTTTATATGTGGCAAGAAATTCTCACTAGCATTTCATAAATACTTTCATTTTTTTCCATTGATATTATAATTATGTATTTTAAAAATACTAAGCCAGCAGCCTTGGAATGAAAAGTAAAATTGAAGATACTAGACAAAGATGCTAGACAATAATTTATTTAGGAAAAGAATTTTATGGACCTTTCAATGTATAGGGACCCAGCTTTGGCCTGAGGACATTTCCTAAGAGAACATCCAATTTCATGCTCCAGATAATTTTACACTCTTTGTATAGGCACAACAATGCACAAGGCAGGAAATTCAGACCTGTAAACATTTCTGTTTTCTAATAATGAGAAAGATGCATCTAGCAGCATTACACAAGAATCACCTGGCTTTCCATGGGCTTCTCTACATCAATGTCTATGCTGTTAGGAGTACTTGGATAAACTGAACTATAAATATATAATCACAGAAAAATATGGGTTGGAAAGGACCTTTAAAGGTCATTTAGTTCAACCCCCCCTGCCATGAGCAGGGAAATCTTCTACCAGATCAGTCTGCTCAGAGCCCCATCCAACCTGACCTTGAATGTTTCCATGGATGGGGCGTCTACCACCACCCTGGGCAACCTGCTCCAACCCAAGGAAATTAAGGGCAGACCAACAGCAGATGCAGCAATGATGGTGTAAAGCAATCTGAAATAGTGCAGTGAAAGATAAAGCAGGAAACCACCAGCCTTTAAGTTGACAGGGACAAAGAAAATATTTACAAAGATCAGTAAACTCCCAGGAAAACAAGAAACACATTTATCAGGGAATGGAACTCCTTACCCAGGACATCATGTATTTCTGTTAGAGAATAAGTTGCGAGTCATTTAGGACCACAGCAAATTGTCTTTTACAGCATTTTTCTTCTGTCAATTCATTTTGGCAGATGCCTGTGGCAGATAGCTGCCCCAAAGGAATGATGAATGGAAATGGAACTTTTAAAAAAACTTGTAAAACAACACTGAGGTCCCTAACG
Organism: Clamator glandarius; assembly: GCA_033459285.1. Taxonomy (NCBI): domain Eukaryota; kingdom Metazoa; phylum Chordata; class Aves; order Cuculiformes; family Cuculidae; genus Clamator; species Clamator glandarius. Next base: position 16,409 of record JAUNZM010000356.1, on the reverse strand, counting down.
TCTCCTACATGAACTGACATCCCTCCCTGTGCAACCTCCCATAGTGAGTGACTGGGAAACTGGTTGTAGTGGAGGAGCTGGCTCTGCAGAGGTGAGTGGTTGATGGCTGAGTGGGATCCCAGCTGGGGTCATGGGGGACTTCTCAGTTGAGAACAATGGTAATCTATTTGACCATGGTTTTCTCCCTGGGAAACAAGTCTACAGTAAAAAAAGGAACATGGGCTTCTGGCCAGAGTATCTGCTCTCCAGCCAGGAACACAGGTACTTTTACTTGTGCAAAGGTACACAATGCTAAAATGGCTTAATCGCCAAGCATGTTTTGTCTTTCAGTTTTAAGGTATTGGCACTTACTAATGAAAGTAGTCTTTCACCTCATCAATGTTAATGAGCTTTGGCACCACACTACAAAATGTAGTTGTAGAAATCCTGCTTCTACAGCTAGTTCTGTTAGTGCTTGTTCAGGGACCTCTCCATCTTGCTTTGCTGTACCCTGTAGTCACACCCTTTTTGTCTATGAGTCATTACAGTTAACTAGCCACATGGCCCAACTCCTATTTCGGTATAAATCAGCTTCAGTTTAGAATTGAGTGGCTAACCATGGGAAGGATCCCATCGGCTTGTTAATTTTCTGCCTTTTGAGCTTAGGGGATAAAATTGAGAGGTCAATGTTGATGTTTACCCATTAGTCAGCCTGAAGTTTTGCTTATTCTTCATATGCTCATTGGACAGACCTATAGAGATAACACACAAAATAGATAAAACCCACTGCAATGAACCACCTCACTAGGAAGGGGTAGAAGAACTATTTGAACATTTTAAAGTTACAAAACTGCTATTAAATGTGTTTGGTCTCTAGTAGTAACTTTAGCCAAGAAAATGTCTTAAGGTGTTCCTTCCCAGGCTATGCATTAATGCTGACACTTAAAACAGCTTATGATACAGTTGTGATACATTAATGGGCTAAGAGAGAGGTCTGGGGCTAGTTGCGGGTCCTGCAGGGCTCCACTCTGCACATGCACCAGGCAATGCTCCTTTCTGCTGGGAAGCCTAAAATTGCAAAAGCTACATGTGACTGGCTACTTCTTGTCTTCCCCATTTCCCTTCACAGATGGTTAGAAGTTCCTGATTCTGAACTTCTTCTCAAGCAGCTTCAGCAGCCTACCCCTAAACTACAATTTTACCGTGTTCAAGGGGCTGATCAATTCCTGCCTGGCTTTGTTCATTATCTTAACATCATGCATCTGCTTATGTCATGCTCCAAGAAACTGTCCATGACTCTGGTAATACCTTCACAGCACAAATATCCCCATCTAGAAGATGTGCCCGTTCTCCATAGCCTAAACACTGACCCTTTCTTGCACAAGAGTGTCACTACGGACTTGAAGTTTCTTCAGAATTACCATCCAGACTACCTGTTTTGGGATGCCTCAGTAACTTATCTCACTGCCAATTTGATCACAAATTCTGAGACTCTAAGGTGACAAGACCAAAGAGATTGGTTCAGTCTTCTACAAAAACAGTAATTTAGATCTGCTTACCCAGCAAGCCTGTGACATGCAACCATAGCACTATGTTTATCTTTCTAGTCTTGACCAGATTTCACTGGGCAAACACTGTTTGACTTCAGGTAAAATACCAAGCTTAATGAAAATTTATGTTTCTTTTTAGATGACAACCTACTCATTTCAGAGGAATTTCTAAAATAGACCTGGTCAGCTCAATTTAATAGTTTATTGCTACATATAAATAAAGATTTAAGTTCCTACAATTATTCCTGCCAAACACAAGTATAAAAAGAAAATACCTATTTCTATCTAGTTAGACGAAGTCTAACCTCATCTAATATCTATAGGTATCCCAGGAACAGAACATAGTTGAATTTTTTAATAATTTAAGGCTGCATATTTAACATCTTTTTAAATAAGAAGAGACACACAAACAGACAGTAAATAATGATTATAGATGTACAAGAAGAGTTGTGTTAGCTACAGTTACAGGAATGTATTCATGTTCATTTGCCAGACAAATAGCCAGAGCTGGTTTTCACTCCTCCTCTGACACCAACAGGAAGAAGCTGAGTTGCATCAGCAGATTAAGTAGTTCACAAGACACGCTTTCAACTGTACAGAGTATAAGGGAAATCATGCATAACTTTTTCATTTTGGAGTTTTAACAGTGTTTGGAACTACTGGACTTCTTTCAATTTCCTGGTAAATGGCAGCCTGCAAGAACTACATGGTGTCACAGGATGTGGGTGCCATAATTTTATCTCCATTTTGCAGAGCACTGGTCGATACTTAGCAAACCAGCTCTCAGCTTGCGTTGTAAGCAAGAGCCTTCCAGTTCCTGTGGCAAGGCTGCCTGTCAGCCCGCAAATAAGTAAACTTCCTTACTGAGTTAAGGTGAACACTAGCAATATACCAAAATATTAACACTTCTGCCTACATTGTTTGAAAACATAGAATTTTGCAAAAATAAACTGCCAGAAAGTGTAGCTGCCCTAATGATTCATCTTTCATTTTTAGCATGCTTTTTCAGCTACAAAGCACTATACAAGCAGCCTTTACAATGACACAAGCCTCACTGTACATCTCAGAATGGGACAAATGTTATCTAAGAAATAAGACTGTTCGTAGTTTATGTCCATGAACGTTACACTGTACACAGAACATCCAGTGACAGTCCTGGATTTAGATGATTTGAGGTGCCCAGTATATACATCCAAGGTATTTTTTCCTTTTATAGCTCTGCTGTTGCTACATCAAGCATTTTTTTAATTCCTGAATGTTCATTGATTTAAAGCCCGAAGAACCACCTTTAAAAAGATGACTACTGTACTACACTGATGGCCTCCACAATAGCAACTGATGCTTAGGGAGTTATTTTATAGTTTTGTTTTAAGTTCATATTCATAAGTCCTTCAAGAAATTTTGAGTGAACCCCACAACATTCAGCTCTGAAGCCTAATTCCTAATGTCAGTTTTCACAAGTGTTATGCAGAGTTCTTTCCTAAAAGAAAAAACTAGCATCCAAAAAAAAAAATAAAAGGGCAATGGGTCCCATTATTTCTTCTCTGCCTCACTGCTCATAGAAGCAAATGCCCTGTGCTGCTACACTGCTGTGTCCCCTTTCCCACACCAACAGATTTTAGCCAGCTCCGGCTTCTGACATTGCTTTAGACTTTAAAGTAGCAAACAGGAATCTCTCAGGAGCTGACTGCATGGAAACTTTGTAAAAAAGCAGCTTTGGTCTTCTGTTTGATTTCTCCTATTACTTTTTAATAATCTAGCAGACCCACAGAGTTATTCACAGCTTTTCTCATGTACTGGAATAATTTGTTAATTTCTTATGGTTTGTGTTATTTCCTGAATAGTTTCTTCTTCATTTTGATAATAATTACTTTGAGCTTCACCTACAGCAGTTGATATGATCTTTAGGCAACATCACTTCAGATGGATTTCCAACTTCAGAAGAACACTTCTAGTATAATACCTTCACAAGCACCCATAACAGAGCTGTTATTTTTTTTCTCTGGCTTTACAGCTCCCTTTCCATTTAGGCTCAGGTACACGCTTGCACAGTGTGTTGACATAATTTCCTGACAGGTTCTAGGATATCAGTGTATTTTTCTTATATTTTCTTGTGGTTCATTCGAAAATGCTTTCTCTGAGATCTAACTTCCAAACATCACTTGTCCCAGAGAACACTAGTGCCCATATTCTATAGAAACAGCACTGGGGATTGCAGAGGAGATGTAGATTTTACTCTGTTCAAATTACATCTAGAAGACAGCACATTTGTTTGCAAGACATTATGGTTATTTAATATCTTGTATCAGAAACGGAGTGACCAGCAGGTCGAGGGAAGTTGTTCTCCCTCTGTACTTGGCACTGGTGAGACCGCACCTCAAATCCTGTGTTCAGTTCTGGGCCCCTCACCACAAGAAGGATGTTGAGGCTCTGGAACGAGTCCAGAGAAGAGCAACGAAGCTGGTGAAGGGGCTGGAGAACAGGCCTTATGAGGAGCGGCTGAGAGAGCTGGGGTTGTTTAGCCTGGAGAAGAGGAGGCTGAGGGGAGACCTCATTGCTCTCTACAGCTACCTGAAAGGAGGTTGTGGAGAGGAAGGTGCTGGCCTCTTCTCCCAAGTGACAGGGGACAGGACAAGGGGGAATGTCCTCAAGCTGCACCAGGGGAGTTTCAGATTAGATATCAGAAAGAAGTTTTTCACAGAAAGGGTCATTGGGCACTGGAACAGGCTGCCCAGGGAGGTGGTTGAGTCACCTTCCCTGGAGGTGTTTAAGGGATGGGTGGACGAGGCGCTGAGGGGTATGGGTTAGTGACTGATAGAAACAGTTGGACTCAATGATCCAATGGGTCTTTTCCAACCTGGTGATTCTATGATTCTAAGATTCTATGATCTTTACATCTCTCACTTTCTAATACCAAGTGTGCACATTTTTTTATAAGACTCCAAATATATAGTTATAAGACAAGAGCTCTTCATGGTAGATCTCCACCAAGGCTTCAAACTATGCAAGTTGTCCTTCGGTTAGGTATACTGGAAGCTTAGTGCAATTGAGCGAATTAATTTTGTTTCATTGTTTGCCCGTTTTCCAGACTAACAGCAGTGTTTTCAATGAGACTCTATGAATGTGTGCCCTTTTCTCACAAAGAATACAAACTCTATTAATGTGCAATTCCAAAGCACTGGGAATGACATGGATAAGGATTTTTTTTAGATCAAATATAAAACTGACAGATGTAAAAACAAATTATGCATCTGCATATTGTTACCTGTGCTTTTCTCAAAGTAGAATATATTATCTTTTAAAAAGTATTAGTTGCAACATGACATGAAACTAAGTCTGTATTTAGATAAAAAAGTGGTGACTCACTGCAATGAGAGCAATGTGATCACTGGAAAAATTATGCAATCCCTAGCAGGTTTGGACACGGTATGGTCAGAGGCATCCAAGTGGCCTCAGATTTCATCCTTAATGCATCAGTAGAAATGGATATCTAACAAACAACAACAAACCTGAAAATTCTTCAGAGGCTACAGGTCCAGATCAAGCATACCAGACACCAAAGCAGAAGCACCTCCATCTGCAGTACTCTAATCGCCACATGAAGTAAGCCTAAATGTGCAGGACATAAGGAAGCAGTAACATGTGCCAGCATGTGCCCCTGGGCAATTAGAGAGCAAAGGTTGTAAGGGAATCCCTAGAGCATATTGCTACCTACAGAACAGAACCAGTCAAAGGTGTTTACATCTGGACATTTCAATCGCATTTTTTCCCTACCTTATAATTTCTTAAGGAATTTTTATGTCATAGCTTGCATTATTAAGCTTTTGAAAAATACTTCTATCAATTCAGTTTCTGTAATTTAAAAATAATTTTTAATAGCCAAGTATTTCTTTTTTGTCTGCTTAACAGAACTGTGAAACAGTGAAAGGCAAAAATCTTCTTGATTTCAATAAAGTTGCCCTGATAGACAAATCATAAATGCCATTTGAAAATAAAGGTTCCTACCCTGGATTAAAGTTATATTTGTATAAAGAAATACAGAAAAATCATTTTAAATAATTATTAGTCTGCTGACACTACAAAACTAGTACTACCGACCTGGATTTGTCCTTGAAATGCCTTTGACTTTCTAATCCAAGAAGGTGGCAGGAATGGGTTTTGCAGAAGAATGATTCTTACATTTCCAGAGATTCCTTTGAATTCCCCCAGATATGGAGAATCTCTACTTTATGATATTTAAACTGGGGGGGGAAGGATTGTCTGTAGCATGCCAACAGCTCCTGTCTGAATTGAGAAACTCTAAGGAATCTTTTTGACTTGCTCTATTTTCCACATAGCAAATCTTCACCTATGAAGAATGCAAGTGCTGGGCTGGTGCTTGTCAGGTTGACCATTATGTTAATACATGCATCAAAAGCAATACTGAAAACAAGCACCAGCAAGATTGTAAACACTGGATATTTCAGTAATGTTGAATCAAATCATTTTTAGCAAAGAATCACCGAAGAACTGATATTCAGAAAACATTTTGAGTATTATAACAGCAGGCATATAAAAAGCAAGGGTACCATAAAGATAACGAGCAGAGAGACCAAGCTAGGAACTCTGTGCAATCAAACTGCTTTCTTCTCCAGCAAATGCATTGTGAAGATTTTAGATGGAATGTGCAAACAAGAAACCAACATCCAACACTTCAAATACTCAACACCACACACTCAGTCATTCCCAGTTTTCTTCATTTATAGTGAAAACTCCTGTCTGAGTATGAGACGTCACAGGGATTTGGGTTTGAGTTTGTTTTGAGCTAAAAGTTTTGAAGAACGTTTTGTTCTGAAATGTAGCATTACAACGAATTTCGTGACAGACCATTTCCCTAACTATCACATTTCCTCTATTGAGACTTCTCACCAGCCTCTATGACTACACAAACACTGCAACCACATACACTCTGCAACACCTTCCACCTCCAGTGAGAAGGCTGTTATAGGCACATAGGCTGAAAGAGGGCTCAGAGAGATGTGTCACTCTGACCTTAGACATAGATTAGGAGTCTGCATTACCAGCACGGCTGAACTGTTGATTTTTGGGATTGGATTTCTTTTATAAGGAGAATAGATGGTAACTAGCATAGAAATCTGCTTAAGATCTATCATTATAGTCCTGATCACATTAATTCTCATTTGCATTTTATCTCTTGCAGTGAGACAATAATTCTAGATCATAAAATTAAATGCAGCTGCCAAATGTGATGGCCCCTGCCAAATCTACTGACCACTTACTGGTGCATTATCATTATTTCCCTGCTCCTGATTTGTCCTTGCTCATGCTCCAGAACATCTGAAAGGTACTACCCTTTGGTCTTACAAAATTGTCCAAGCAAGTCTTCTGTTTGTGCTTCAGTTTAATATTCCTGCCTGGAAACAGGAAGAAATCTTCATTTGAAGTTGACAGTGGTCTTTTCCCAGGAAGAAGGATTAATAACTTCATGTCTTCCTCCATTAGTCATTGCTGAATATCAGATTAAGTTCTTGCATCCACCCTTCAGTAGGGTGGGAAGTATTTTATGCAGATAGTTGGCCCAGGATTTCTGCAATTAGCTGAGGTGATATACAGGCTTCCCATCCTTTTCTGATTGACTAACCAGACTCATTAAATGATTTCACATAATAGTCAATGTTACACTCCCCTCCTGTTTTGCATTGTTCAGTATGAATTTTTGTTTGAGTTTGCTACAAAATATGTGACTGCCTTCATGAAATAAAAGTCACAAACAAACAACTTAAAAGTTCAAATTAAAAAATACTCCTTCTTGTGTCTTCATTTTTCCTCCTGGTTTTGCTCCTTACTCAGCAAAAGTTCCAGAATATTTCTTTTTGTCCAACAACCTCTCAGGTGACCTTTTAGAGATTTACTCTCTGGATCTGTCTCCATTTAACCTCGGAATAATGAATTTCTTTGCTAAAGTGTTTTGAGCTCTATGTAACAGCAAGGTGTTTATGAACATGCATTGAAGTTCGTTTATGAACCTCTACAAGGTAACAATTTGCTATGATAAACAGGTGTCCCAAGGCTCTTTTGATCTGAATTCCCTTTAATAACTAATATTTAGGAGCACTTACTAAAATAAATAAATGGTCTGATTTCATACTTTTCCCTCTAATGACAAGTATTTAGTGAGGTAATATTGTAATGAAAAATATTCCATGGGCTTTTTAAGGAAATTACATTTCTTTGTCTCACCTAGAAGATAAAAGTGACAATCACTGACTCAAAACTAACTATATATGTATGAAATAATTAAGGTTAAGATACATTCCTGAATGTAGAAATCCCTTCTAAACCCTTTGGCATTCAGGAAGAGTTATTGTATTTCTATTTACAGACATGATAAAGAACTGTCATCTCATTCATGGTTTGCGAATCCTGAGTGGTGTCTATATGGTGGCTAAGGGATCAAACCAGAGTGTTGTATTTTACTTCCACTATAAAGAATCCCACCGATGGTTCAAATTTAAATTACTGAATAACTCTTCACTTTCTTCAAGGCACATTAGAAATAAGTAAAATCAGTAAAACATTTATTCTAAAGACAGCATTTTTTTTTCCTCAGGCAAAACTCTTACAAATAAAATCTGAAAGCTTTTCCAGGTGAGAATTTTCTGAAGGGACACTATAATCATTTCAGTAATGCAGATCTAACCATTATTAAGATATTAATTAGACGCCTTTCTGATTGGAAAAGAATGTATTTTTCTTAATTAGACATTGCATCTTCCCATCTGCATTCATTCTGCACTATATGCTTATACTCTAGAGAAGAGAGATACTCTCAGAGACTTCTCTGAGCAAGAAATCCTTCCAATAACATTTAAGAATTGCTTTTTATCTTTGTTATAAGTGGAAGAATGATAGTATTCAACCCACACTTCCTGGAAACTCGGCCTAGGCCTATGTATCTTCTTTTATCAAAATCTCCATCAAAGGTCAGGTAATTTTCCATACCCTTCTAGAGAAAAAAAGATGCTACCTATCTTGATGAATCAGTTCAAAAGTGTTAATGCTTCTCCCTGAAAATGAATCAGGTATAGTCACTTAGAAAATGAAGGACTTTATTTCCATAACTACAAATTTGCTCAGAATTACAATCTTATTAGGTTCCACAGCTTCTTCTATAGTGGGCCCCTAGTCCAGCTCTTACCGGGTTTTGGAGATTGTGACAGGAGACTAGGGATCAAGCAGCAAATTTTTGGTAATGGCTACCTAGCTAAGATCTGCTCTAGTTCTTGGAGCTATCAGAAAGACTGAAATCAGTATGTGCTGTGGGGATCCTAATGTGACCCAAAGAGACAAAACTATTTTTTTTTATTACTTAATTCTTATCTTGGCATTACAGCACTAGCACAAAATTTGCTTGATTTCTAAACTTAGAAAGACTTGAAATAGTCAGTAATTCAGGGGGGTTTTGTCCTTAAAAATCTTTTACATCTAAGCAAAGATATCAAGTATTTCCATATAAGGTTTTGCACTTAAATTTCCTTCCAACATCCAATTTGCAAATGTCATTGTTAATTAAAGATATAAAAAGAAAGACTAGAGCTTAAAACAGATATAATGGGATGGTTTTTCAGTAGTGTCTTCCTTCTACTTCCATCTCAATTCTATGCTCTATTAAAATGGAATTTATTCCTCATCCAAACTAAAATTCATAATTCCACTTTTCCTGACACTACAAAGACCAGTGAAGATTGTTATAAACATTATCAAAATTCATGTGATCTGCTTTAAAATGTTTTACTCCTTTTTGCAAGAAGCAGGCATGGCTAATGAAACAGCATTTAAAACCCTTTGTCAAAGAAAAAACATTAACAAATGCAATGTCAATTCTAACACTAATAATTGAAAAGAATATAAAAATGATGATAACACTAACAATACAAGTCACTGTCATGGACAAAAATACAACAGAGAAAATTGTAGATCTTAGAAATAAATAGGAAACATAACTACCAAAGTATTGCCCTTGGATAAGAGGTGCAAGAATGTGGCAGGTTTGGCACTACATTACTGCAAAGAGAATGTTTAATTAGACGTCATTATGTGTTCTAATACTTACAAAACAAACAAACAAGCAAAAAAAAGCACATCAACACACAAAATAACCCCAGAATCCTAGTATTAGTTATTCAAATCTGTTCTGAATGTTGGAAGAGTAGCTATGAAAAAGCTTGATTTGCTTTGTTGAAGAAAGAACTTCAGCACAGAACTACAACCAGGGAAGTCTCAGATACACATAACATTCAAAACGTACAACTGTTTTAGAATAAAATCATACATACATAAGCTGTTCCAAAAGACATTCTCTGTGGAGCAAAGGTAATTATTAAAGAGTTAGCAAGTGTCCACCTGTATTGCCAGTGCAAAGCTTTAGTTATTTTCCTTTCCCAATACTTAACGTCCATTCACCAATGTATTTCATTCTGTGATCACAGACTGCTCTTTTGATCCAGCACAGAAATGGTCCAAAACATGCAGTAAAGATATCTTTTGACTGCAGATCTAATTTTGTGTATGAACCACTGAGTTAGCAGGCAGGGGACCATATAAAAGAAAAGACATCTCACATCTAACTATTAAAATGCTGGTTTAGGTAACAGGATTATATTCCATCTCTTGTCACAAAATTCTTATAGGATGCTACAAAGTCTACTTATACTTGCTTTACATACTGCAGTCATTAATAATTGGTCTGCATTTACCAGGTTCTTATCTGAATTACATCAGTCTGATTTGAAGAACTGGTGACATTTCAAAACTGCAAATGATCTGAAGTAAGATGCTATAAAGCGTATGGTGCTTGTCTCCGATTGACCTTTCTGAATCAATAGATTGATTTTCTGTTTGGATCATTTTGCCATCACAAATATGAGAATCTGTATGTGTGTAGCACTTAGTTACAGAAGATGAGCACCATCAACAAAAAAGGCTAAGGAGAGACTCATATTTCTAGCTGCAGAAAGTTTTGAATAGTAATTCCATAAATATGGCCTGAACTATACATTCAGGAACACATATACAATCAGACACAAAATATATTTTTGTTCTCTACACAGAGAATCCTGCAGAAGAAAAACAGTATTTCAGTAAAAAACAGGAAAGAACAACACTCCACAAGGAGCCAGTAGAGGTAGGATTAGCCTTAGGGTTAGGCTTTGGCTTAGGGTAAGGCTTTGGCTTAGGTTTAGACTTGTCTCTGCTGAGAGTTGACCTAGACCTATAGAAACTGTCATAAGATATAGAAACAATGCAGTTTCTGAAAACTGGGAATTATCTTCGCAACCTTCATGTCACTCTGCCCACATGATTTCTTCATTTTTAAAAACATGCTTCACCCTCAAAAAATATCAGAAACTCTATGAAAAGCCACAACGTTGCTCTCCCTATGCTTTGTCAGCAGTACCGGGATGTGTATGTCTCCTTGTTCAGATCTGCATGTTGGGGTTATGAGAGCACTGATAGCATTAGGACACATTCATCTTCTACACAGGACAGTGCTAGAAGACTTTCATCATGAATTTTGCAGATATTTGATGACAGCATGGGCATGGTGAAACTCAGAAACTTTGGCTGCTATTTCAGGCCTTGCAGCATGACTTAGAGACTTTCTATCAGTTTTTCATGTCTTTCTCTCCCACCTTTCAGATCTGTTCCCAACTGCCATCTCTACAACAGCATCCAATCTCTTTTCCTATAAGAGTTTCACCATCTTTACTCTGGTGCTTTAAGGTAGCAATAGCTTTGCTATCATATCCTGACTCCCTGTCCCATGTCAACGATCTCTCCTCCTTTGGCTTCATATCTGATTCGAACATCTTTCTGAATGTTAATTCTAAAAACTACAGAAAATTTCACCAAAAACATACCAACTGCATCCACTAATACTGTAAAGATCTGACATTAGCTATAAATTAGATTTATCACTCTATCACTCTTATGATGAGGGTCTGAGGGAACTGAGGTTGTTTAACCTGGAGAAGAGGAGGCTGAGGGGAGACCTTATCGCTCTCTGAAAGGAGGTTGTATTGAGGTGGGTCTCCATCGCTTCTACCAAGCAACAAGTGATAAGATCAGAGAAAATGGGCTCAGATTGTGCCAAGGAAAGATTAGGCTAGATATTAGGAAAAAAATATTTCACAAAAATGGTTGTCAGGCACTGGAACAGGCTGCCCAGGGAAATGACGGGGTCGCCAGCCCTGGAGGTATTTAAAAGATGTGTAGATGTGGTTCTTAGGGATACAGTTTAGTGGTGAACTTGGCAGTGTTAGGTTCAGGGTTGTACTTAATGCTCTAAAACATCTTTTCCAAATTAAATGACCTTGTGATCAGTCACTGCAGTACTTTTCAAAGATTAAGTGACTTTTTTAAAGGGTGTAGGATTAAATACCTCTTTCCTGCTATCTGTGGTTGCTCATTGCAACCACAGATAGCTGACATAACAGAGAGAGCTCAGATATTACAGAAAGGCAATATTATTAAACAGTTATTACATAATGCATCAATTTCATTCAAGACTCTATTTACAACTTTATCTTATGACCAACTACTGTAGTACCAGATACAGCCATTTCAACCCCTTAGTATTTCAAAACAAACTCTCTTCTCTCAAACTTGCGGCCATCTAGAACCCAAAAGTCCTTATGACCCTGGACTCAATCACAGCAAATCAATCACAACTGATTCCACAAAAAAAAAACTCCTCTAGAGAGTTCAATAAATATTTCAAAAATGATTCCATACTGCAATATGGGTCCAGGTCACACCCAAATTGATTGTGGGCAATTCCCAAAGCTTGTGTCTGCAGAGTTCACCATCTGACATTCAGGAAACATGATGTCACCCTCTGCAACCCTGAAGTTAAGTTCTCTACTTCTTTTGCCTTGTTTTTTTCAAAAGAAGAGAGTTATAGTGTGATTGGGTTTTTTCAGTCTAAATAAAAATTTTAGGTCAAAATTAATTTTTGTTGTTGTTACTATCTAAGAGAATGTTGCACTTATCTAAGAGAATGCTGAATGTAATGTAAAAATTTTCTGAACCGAATATGGTCCCTCTCTTTCATATAGAGATGCTGTTCACATTAGTTCATGTCCTACAGATAATTTGCTACAATAATTGAGAATCAGAGAGGTGAGATTATATGCTCTTCCATGCATAAGAGTGAATGGGAATAATTCATTCAAGTGTGTGGTGCTTTGAATAAAATATTGTCTGTCCCTTTCTCAGAAAAGGAAATAAATAGCACAGGGGATTATGATAGCTCTTTGACTGGACACATATGCTATTATTACTTTTTCCCTTATCTGTCTTTCCACTTCCCTCTATACTATTCTTTAAGAAGTGTCCAGAATTGTCTGTGCTATCCAGAATCAGATCATAAATCATTTGAGAAGATCATATTTCATTCTGCATTTGCACAGAACCTGGCCCAACAAGAATACTTGAATGATGTGGCCATTACACCTGCTGTACACACAGGTCAGACAGTATCATACATGTACAGGAGCAGCTCCTTCCTGACTTACCAAGTGCTCAGTGGGCACAACTTCAGAAAAAGTTTCAGAAAAGATTAATTTGCAGCTGCACACTCCATTCTTTCACATCCTCCAGCAAAAGAAGGTCTTCTGAAAAAAACAGTTCTCAAGTATATTTGAGCTTATATTCAAAACTGGGCACGTCTCCCCCAAACAGCTTTCTCAGGGTGGCTAACAGGAAAGCAGAACTTTGAATCTGAAGACCCCTCCAGTATATTAAACAAACAAAAAAAAGTTGACTTTATTTTCCTATTCAAATATAAAGCCAAAGAAAATTCAAGAATATGTAGTAAAAAAAATACACAGAAAGATTAAATAAATCCTGTAAGACACTTGAAAGCTTATTCAGATATTCCACTGACATCACCACTGAGATGAGTCTTAGGTGAGCAGCAATTCAGTTGCAAAGAGAAACAGAGAGTACCAACTGCAGAAAGAGCAGCCAAAAATAACATCTCTGACATGTTCAGTGTTATTAAAATGCCTTCATTGCTCAGTGAAGAGTGTTTTTTAGAATCTGTGGTTTCCAAGCAATCCTTCTCTTCCCATTTAAGACATGCTGCTGCAATGACAACACACTTGTTGACATGCCTGGAACAGAATCACTTCCACATTGTAAATTACTCTTCCCAACATTAACACACAAACTTAAACAAGCTACTGCACCAAACACTTGTGCATTTATTCACAGAGGTGCAATACTGCATCTTAGCTGGCCCTTAAGTCTAGCATTAATCACAGCAGGAAGACAAATTCAGCTGCTAGTTTAATATTAGCTTTCGGAATAATCTGACCTCAAATGTTGGAATTTTTGTGGGACCTTTTCTCCTAAACTCTTCTATGATTTCCAGTGAACTTAATACATCCTGCATTGGTTCAAAAGGCATCTGTAAGTGGATTTCCATAAGCAGTGTGCATCTATAAATACCATTTTACTATCCATTAAATCTTATATATTCTATCACTTCTAAATCCTCATGGCCAAACTGGCCAATCTTCAGAAAAGTATAAAGTGCTAAATTCAGGACAAACATTATTGTATTTCATGAAAGTGTCACCTCCGAGTATTATAAAACCTGTAAGTATTACAAACGTTGATGCACTAATATCAAAGATAAATAACTATAGATCTCACATTCGTTTCCTTAACTGTCTCCCTTTTAGTAAGCAACTTTCCGTAGTAAATCTTCTGATGTCTGCTATGTAAACTGATACTGCATTAAGCTGTTATTATTCCTAACTTTTTCTGAAAGTGAGATTGAGTGCATTTGGCAGATATCAGAAACATTTCTTTCTAAGTCATTTGATTAGCAGACTAGGACAGCAAAATCAGAAATGTTACAAAGTTGTAATAATGCATGTTTCTTACTGCTGTTTCACATCTTTCTCTCACACCTCAACCACATTCATACTAAAAACTAACACAGCAGACTGCAGATGTGTGCAGAATGTAGAAAAGTCTTTCAATTCTGTTGAGGCAGCACAGTTGAGTACAGAACTGCAAATCACACTAGGTATTATTGTGTACTTGCCGGACAGTCTTAAGTATCATAAATGTTATACTGAAACACACACAGGTATGTGGCACAGCCATGCACATTCACACACATTATCTGGGGATGTGGGAACTTGTATCTTGCTCACAAGAGGCATAGGGCTACAGTCTCTCACTAACATCAGGGACCAAGTGAAAAAAACTTTTAAAAATACAGGTTTCATTATCATTTAAATTCTTCCAAGAAAGAGTGATATAAATAAAGAAATCCTCTAGATACTCTATCCAAAACTCATGTAAAACCAGAAGGTTTCTCTAAGGTATATATGTATGTGATTCTGCATTCTTTTTAAGTATCTGAGGCATATCTCAACAAGATCAACTAAACTGCTGCAGTAGAAGAGCTGGTCATCTTTCCTTTGATAATGTGAGCACGACATTAAATCATATGCTCTCAGAGTCAGTTTCGCCTGCATTTCTCTGGTACAGTTTGTTTACATTTATAAATGATAACACCAAGACTCCTAAAGCACCCCAATTTACTGGATAGGCTCTCTACTGTATTTACCTCTAAGTGTGCAGAACACTTTGTAACATGAAGCCTTTTTCAGCTATGGTCCAGGTAGCCCACCTTCTCATCTCATCCACAGACAGGGGAAATAAATTATCCTATTCTTGTGCTTCCCCAGGACTCATTGACCAAATTCAATTATTCCACCCCACGTTGCTTAAAAGAGATACTACAGTTGATGTTATCATGTTTTAGAGAACTGCATATTTGCTGAAGTTAAGCATAGTATGGATTGCTCTTACTCAGCACAGAAGTATCTGCTCCCCATTGACAACACCTGTGCTTTAGGACTCAGAATAAGGTAGAAATTCATGCACAAGTCATTTGTTCCATACTTTTAATTTACTTCGCTCAGATACACTGATCAATATATTCTAACCAGCTTCTTCTGATTAATTCGTGATAGTTTGCAGGTTGCAAGAAACAAGCATCCTTCAGAAGATTTAAGGAATTATGACTCTACATTTTTCAATAAGGTAAGCATTACTACCTTCAACTTAACTGATGATGAAACTGAGATCTGGAGAAATGGAAAGGACTTAACACTTCACACCATGAATTTCTGAGACAGCCTAGACTGCACCTGACTTCTATCTCTTAGATCTTATTCTAGAAGCTTGTCTATTCCCTGTCATTTATCTTACCCTTTTTTCCACCTACATATATCTTAACTCACAAGCATCCAGAAACAGTTTGGGATATAATACTACCGTAAATATTCCATTCACAGCTTCTGCAATTTATATGATTAGCTCTAAAGGCTTTGCTAGCAATGTGTGTACCATCTCAGCTGAGTCTCTGTATTGTACTAATTTCCTTGAGTGTAAAATCTTTTGGCTCATATAGGATATATGTGCTTCATTTAATGAACTGTTATTTCCATATATTTCATAGAGAAAACTTCATTGTATGGCTTAATTTTTCTGTTAGACAGGCAGTTTGATTATTTCTCTTTCTGTCGGGAAAAGAATATATTTCAAAAGGCAATTAAAAATATTACTCCATAGAGTCCACATTTTTGCAACAACAGAAAAGTCATTCATGCACAACAAAAGATACCTCTAGAGCTCTGTGCAGAGTGGTAGGTTTGTGAATGAAGAACAGATTGTAAAAGTCTTTGAAACTAGAGAATAGAAACCTAAGCAAGCAGGCTAGCTGAGGAGGCACTGACACAGAGGGAATAACTGGAAGAACAGTACTGCAAAGTAGTGGAAGGAAAGGAAAGGAAA